>JAOWBW010000260.1:0-156521 GCA_026119855.1 Campanula takesimana | reverse complement strand
TTTTTATTTATTATTTTGTGTGTAGGATTTTGAACCGCTCCACCCAATGGCTCTGATTAGAGCCACCTCATTGGATTTGTGTTCGACGGATAGATGTGTCAGAGTTCGTTAGGACCCACAAAAAATTGAAATCATCTTAGCCGCGGACAGATGATGAGCTCGCCTATGTGGCCTTGATCGGAGCCGTTGGGTGGAGGGGTGGAGCTAAATGGGTGGAGCGGTTCCGGGTACTTTGTGTGTAGGACACAAACAATATGATTTTTTTATTATTTAATGAGTGTAAATGTGTTTATTTTATTTGATTTTTTTGATTTTTTAGCAGTTTCTTGTAGATTATAAACTTCTGATATATTCTTGCTTCTTGCAATACAAAAACATAATACTCACCCATTCTCATATAATTTTTCATTTTTTTTTTTATTATTATTATTATTATTATTTTATGTTAATGAGCTTTTCCTCACAATGCATAAGCTCTAAGCCTCTAACTTTTTAAGTGGAAGTCAATGGCTCAATTTTTCTCTCCTTGTTGTAAAAAAAAAAGAAGCTTTGAATGGGTATTAATATTTGAGAAACTACTGAACAATGTAACACCCTTTAATAATCAATTAATGGAACATACATGCTAGTTCTGAAATCATGTTACGTAAATTTAATAAAAATATTAAATAATACAACTTACTGTACTTGTGTTTTACTTACGATGTCAAAATCTAACGACATTGTCAGTGTGACACCACCATGTCACTGCCACATCAGCACCGTCTCATTGCCACACAATCAAATTCAAAGTCAATGATGATGTGGCAATGATGTGGTGTCGACATGGCGGCGACGTGGCATTGCTAAGGTATTTCTGTTAGTTTTTGAGGCAGTAAGTAAAAAAGCAAGTACGTTGCATTATTTGATATTTTTATCAAAAGTACGTAACAAAATTTCAAAACTAGCACATGGAGTATGTTGCATTAATTGATGAAAATTTAGTACGTAGAATATCTTGGTCGATTTTGTACATCTTGGTCGATTTTGTACACCGACATTGCAATGCTACAAGCCTGTAGTTCGGATTTGTGGTTATTTTTTTTCCCTTAATACTAGCAGTACACCTGTGTGATGCACAACGTAATTAATTTTTTTTTTATGTGATATTTAAATTTTAATATTTGAAAATATTACAACCAAATTAATAAATTTTTAAACACACAAATGAAAAATATGAGTGAAGTAAATTTTATAACACAAATGAATATGAGTAATTTTAAAAAAGAAAAAAGATTTTAATGTAACTCTAAGAAGTTTACAATTCTATATAATACTCTGCATCTTAAAATCAAAATGATACTTCATTTCGGACGGGAGGAAATTTATTTTTAGTTAAGTATATTTCCAAAAAAAATGAAGATAATTTAGGGACACATGTTCTTGTTTATATTCTATTCCTTGCCCCAATCGCATCCTTAATCAAAAAAAAAAAAATCAACATTATATTTGTACATAATTTAAAATAACCAAGCAAATGGAAAATAATATTTTATTATGTTATATATACATATCATGTATATTTTTTAAAACCCCAAATAAGTGACTTATAGTATTGCTTAAAGTCAGTTTTTTCAACAATATATATATATATATATATATATAATCTGCATTATATTTGTACATAATTCTAAGAAGGTTATTACTTTTTTTTTCTTAATATATTGCTTAAAGTCAGTTTTTTTAAAAAAAAAAAAATCTCAATTCTCTTCAAAGTTTTTTTTTTTTTTTTTTTTTTGAAGGAATTCTCTTCAAAGTAAGTTTCTCAATTCGGAAGAATGAACTAAATTAGACATGGATAAAGTGTCTTCTTTTTTTTTTTTTTTTTTTGAGAAATAGGCATGGATAAGTTCTTCTTTCTTCTAGTTTGATGGGTCAACTAAATTATTGGTAAATTGTGGTGGGCAATGCTAGGGCACAAAGAATTTCACAAAATGATGGATACAAAGTGAGGTGTCGATATTTTATTGGTTTGCATCGATTGTGACCCGGCACACTCTAATAAAAAACACCAATAGAATTTTGACACATCATTTTGTAACCCACATTTTGTGGCACTTTTTGTGACTTTATATTTACCCAATTGGGGCGCGGGACGTCTATGAAATGAATGATACGTTACTACTATTAAAAAAAAAAAAAAAGGTAATTGAGGGGCTATATCATTCACCAATTATGCATTTATTTATCATCTAAATTCTGGTTATGCTTCAAAAATTTCTCCTCAAAATTTTAGTTTTCAATATCAAACTGGATTAAATGACCGAAAGAGCATACTCCTATCTAACACACCATCATTAATTCAAAAGATTTAATACTAAAGTTTTTCTTTTCAAAAAACAAAAAACAAAACTAGTACTATAAATTAGAGAGAGTCAAGCACACCCAACCCTCTTATTATAGTGTTTGTTGAACACAAAGCTTGAACTAATTCTCAATGATAAGTTGATGTGTGTCTGTGTGTGGGGGAATAGCAAAATACTTTAAACAAAGATTAGCATATTTTTTAGTTCTAATTCTAATGATTGGGTTGGTATGAATGTTTCTAATTAGTGATACTTCACCCAACACAAATCCCACCAACCCTCACATGAAATCATTTTAATTTCCATGCCTTTTCTCTATTTTAGTTTGTAGGGACCGCGACCACCACCACCACTTTCTCACATTTTTTGGGACTAGCCCGCACGATTTGTTTTTGGGCATCCCTCAAAAGGCACCTCATACTAATGAAGTGTGTGGGTGATCTTATATACCTTGCAATTGTTTCCTCAATTGCCGATGTGGACTTTGGGTTGCACCCCAACACAGTTGATTAGCAATCAACTAAAATTGGTCTAAAATACTTATTGTAACATAATTTAAAAATTGGTTCAAAATACTTCTTGACGTTTTGAACTGAAATGTTTTAGATCACGGATTTACGTTTACATTAGAACTTTCAGATGTATTAATTGTACTTTTTGAGTGATGTAGTGTATATGAGGTTGCTTTAAAACTTCCTTTGCAAAGTGTGTAATAATATTTTATTTTTTATATAAAAATATGAAAAATCTTAAAATGGTAAGCATTTTGGATATAAGAGTATCTAAATAAATTCATTTAAGTGTTTGTGTAATTATATACTGAACAAAATAAATCTCGGTACATTGTAATGATCAAATAATTTATTAGGAATAATTAACACTCCCTTTGATTTGAATTTCTGGAGATGAGGAAGTATTTAGTCTTATTGAATTAAAACAAATAGTATATGTTGACATATAACCTTTGTTGACAATTGATACAAAAGAGAATGTAGTAATATTATTTCCAATTTCTTAATGTTTGACATGAAATACAATAATAACAACACCACTAACACCATAAAGGTCAACTCCCTCTACGAAAATAAGTAACAAAATATTAAATATTAATAATCAAGATTTTTTTTTTATATTTTGAAGGATAATAATATAGATGTTATGTATTAAGTATAGTAAGAGTATAATATTACATGGTGGAAGACATGAAATTTATGAGTGCCAGTTCTTATTATTATTAAGCTTAGTTCTTTCAAAAAGTTTAGTTATTATTATTATTAGCTTACTTCTTTCGAAAGATAATTATTGATTGATTATCTGTAACGCGCTTTAGACCGTTCCTAATCAGCCAAAAGCCTTCATCTGATTTACACACAACACACAAAAAAAAAAAAAAAAAAAAAAAAAGAAAAGAAAAGGAATGCTTATTAGTATTATTCTTTTATTAAAATAATACATAAAAAAATACAGGGTACATTGTCCACTTTATGTTCCCCCGAAACATTAATCTTTGGTAAGAACATTTCAAAGCATTTGAGAAAGTTAGTTCAATTTTGTTATATTTTTAAAATTTAGTCAATTGCAATTAGATTACTCAATTCTTAAACAATATTGCATGTTGGTTCTCAATATAGTGCGTTTTTACATGTAGTTTCCAATATTGACATTCTGTTGCAATTAGGTGTAGAAATATATGAAACGTCAAATTTTTAACGGATTTGATGTCATGCCCAAGTGACATTTTTAAGAGAAATCAAGCCATTTCACCGAGCAAACCCGTGTCGTTCCCTCTCTCTTTTCCTCCTACCATTACATCCCCGCCCCCTACAAGCATGCATCCTCTTCACCTCTCTGCACCACTGCCTGATGAACCTTCCCAACCATTTCATTATTTGATTTCGTTTCATAATTGCACCGTTGCTTTAGTTGTTATTGTTAATTTAAAATCCTCAAAAATCATTCATTCATTTATAAATTTATTTGTTGTTTCTCTCTACAAGTCTATATGGTTCGAAAACTTGCTTTGCATAATACTATGTCGGTTTCTTATGCACTCGCAAGGCTAAATATTTCTTCATCACTTCCCCACCGCCCCTCCCTATCCAAGGTGGTCATGTACCCTGTTGAGACATGGACGAGATACTCCCACATCTCGGCTATATCACATTGTTATTATCCTTTCCTTTCTTGATAAATGTAAATAGAGTAGGAGATATTCTAGCATAATTGGTTAGCTTTATTTTAGGGATTGATTAAGTAGTATTCTTGTATATAAGGGTGTTGTATCCGGATTAATAAAGCAAGGGAAATAATTCAGTTTTCCTCCATGATTGTCTTCTCCTCTGCGTTCTAACTTGGTATCAGAGCTATCAAGATCCTTTCTAAACACCATGACCGGCGACATTGATCGTTGTCGACCAATACCGATCCAAATCATTTCTCGCCAATTTCGGAATTCGAAGGAGAGAAGGACGAAGAATGTGTAAAGAGTGGCTTCGTTAACGGACCAACTGACAGACTGCAGACGGCGAAATCAGTGGTGATGAGGGAAGAACGTTTCCGGAATAGCGTAATCGAAGACAGCCCTGCACCTGTGAGGACATTATGCCCTTCGTCACGTTCATCCTCCCAACACAAATCTTCAGGTACTCGTTATCCTTTATCACACTTTGTCAATTGCACTAAATTTTCTGCTGCACATCGTTGTTTTTTTGCTAACATTGACTCAGGATTTGAGCCTAAACATTATGGTGAAGCGGTCACCTCTCCAAAATGGCATGATGCTATGAATAAAGAACTTGACGCTCTTGCTCAGAATGGTACATAAAATTTTATGGATCCTCCCGTTAACAAGAAGGTCATCGGCAACAAATGGGTGTATAAGATCAAGTACAATGCGGATGGATCCGTTGAACGTTACAAAGCTCGTTTGGTGATTCTAGGGAATCGTCAGGTTGAAGGTGTCGACTTCAAAGAGACTTTTGCACCCACAATCAAGATGGTCACTGTTCGAGTATTTCTCTCTATTGCTGCAGTTCGTGGGTGGGAACTTCATCAAATGGATGTGCACAATGCTTTTCTTCAAGGAGATTTAAGTGAAGATGTCTATAAGAAGGTGCCTTTGGGTCATCATACTTCTTCTTTTGGTAAGGTGTGCAAACTCAAGAAATCCTTGTACGGCCTACAACAAGCGCCTCGGTGTTGGTTTGCAAAGTTGTCCACTGCCTTGAAAAAGTATGGTTTTCTTCAGTCATGCTCGGACTATTCACTCTTTTCTTACAAGACTTCCGCTGCTGAAATATATGTTCTCGTATATGTGGATGATTTATTCATCGGTGGTAATGATGCTAAGGTTATTTAAAACTTCAAAGATTACCTTAGTCATTGATTTCACATGAAAGATTTGGGAAGGCTCAAATATTTTTTGAGACTTGAAGTTGCTACGCATCCGGATGGTATCTTTCTCTCTCAACAAAAATATGCCCTCGACATTCTTTCTGAGACAAGACTTCTTGGTGCTCGCCCAGCACTCACACCCATTGAACAGAACCATCGCTTGGATTTAACCGAGGATGAAGATTTGCATGACCTGAGTCTTATCGGCGTCTTTTGGGACGTCTTATCTATCTCACAATCACACGATCGGAGTTATCTTATTGTGTGCATATTCTTGCATAATTTATGACTAAACCGAAGCTTGCTCACTGGACTGCTGCCTTGCGAGTGGTTTGCTATTTAAAGGCCCGTCCCGGACAAGGTATTTTTAAAGGCATCCTCTAACCTACGATTGCGAGCCTATTGTGACTCTGATTGGGCAAGCTGCCCCATCACAAGACGTTCACTTACTGCCTATTTCGTATTCCTTGGCGATTCACCTATATCATGGAAGACTAAAAAGCAAACTACTATTTCTCGTTCTTCGGCAGAGGCGGAATATCATTCCATGGCTAGTGCCATTTGTGAGCTTAAGTGGCTGCTTAGCTTTCTTGGGTCTTTTGGAATCAAACACGACGTTCATATGCTGCTTCTTTGTGACAGTCAATCTTCCTTGCACATGGCTCAAAATCCTGTTCATCATGAACGAACAAAGCACATAGAAGTTGACTGTCATCTTGTGCGGGATGCTGTGCAGTCAGGTGTCATCACAACTCGGTACGTCCATACATCCGCTCAACTGGATGATGTACATACCAAGGCCTTGGGCAGTCAACCATTCTTTAATCTCCTGGGCAAGTTAGGAGTTCGAGACCTACACGCTCCAACTTGAGGGGGTGTTGAGATATGGAAGAGATACTCCCATATCTCGGCTATATCACATTATTATTATCCTTTCCTTTCTTGATAAATGTAAATAGAGTAGGAGATATTCTAGTATAATTTGTTAGCTTTATTCTAGGGATTGATTAAGTAGTATTCTTGTATATAAGGGTGTTGTATCCGGATTAATAAAGCAAGGGAAATAATTCAGTTTTCCTCCATGATTTTCTTCTCCTCTGTGTTCTATCTTACCCCATCCCCAAACCCACCAATCGTGAAATCGTTACTCAAAACTTCTCAACTTCTCTAAAACTTCAATATTTTTCTTTCTTTCTCTCTCTCTCTATCCTAAAAGACATCTACTCCCTCCGTCCCACCTCACTTGAGATCTAATATGTGGAAATAATAACTAAGGAAAAAGAATAAATAAGGAAAATGTGTGGTAGAAATGAAGAGAGAGAATGAGTGGGGTAAATAGTAGTGTTGGTTGAATAAATTGAGTGGTGCAATATGAAGAGAGAGAATGAGTGGTGGGGTAGATTCAATATATAATTATTAAAAGTTGGCTATTTTGGGAGGTCTCAAGTGAGCTGAGACGGATCAAAATGAAAATAAGTCTCACGTGAGCTGGAATGGAGGGAGTATACCTCTAGTTACTCCCAAAATCCATTACTTGTATTCAAAAATTTTGAAATTGAGAAATAAGATGATTTTGTTCATCGTTGATTAGGATAGTTTGGGTCATTTCTCATTGTTATTGTTCTTATTTTTAGAAATGATCTAACAAATATATTAATAAAGTAATCAGGATCAATCATGTAATAACAATAACAATATTATATAGCCAGTAGCCGTAAGTATCCCAATTTGGATTCACTCCTATAGTTAACTAATATATAAGGTTTAGGGGTCTTACAGACATTGACTATGCTATTTCAAATGAGAAAGGGTCTTTCCACCATTAAAACCCCATAAAATGACCTTGCTGGAGTTACTTCATGACCAAGTTTTCTTGCTAAGACACCTGGCAGAAAGATCTAGAACAAATTAAGGCGGTTTAACATTCCTAAGCGTACAGACGAAAATGTAAAAAGTAAACAATCCGTACATCTCATAATGTTAATCTCAATAGTTATAAATAGGACCTTTGTCTCTAGGCAAAACTCTGCCGAATTCCTAACTCACTTTCTCTCTCCCAAACTCGCGAAAACACTAAACCCTAGTTTATAGCTAGATCAAAAACTCCCAAGAAGATATGATTCAACCAATATTGGTAAACACTCCTCCCTACCTAATCTCTCATATCCTTATGCTTATGCTTTGAATCTTCATATACTTGGTGTTATTACATTGTTTTTTTGGCTATTATTGTTGATTAATTTTTTATTATTGAAATGTATCCTTTTATAACTATAAATCTTTTATCCAAATCACAAGATGATCTCGAATGAACATCTCACATTTAATATGTGCCTAATGGATGAAGCCTAGTGGAGATTGTGGTTTGTTAACTTTAATGTCTTTATATTTAAATGTATCTTTCCATTTCATGCCTAGTTTAAATAATCCTCGAAAATCCCCCTTATGTTGATGATCCCCAAAACTCCAACAATTGTTTGTTTCCATCATTATCATTAAGTTCATTTTAAGGCTTCAAACATAGGACGACGATCATCATCATCTCCCATTCACTTTAAATGTCTAGTTTCAATGGTTATTTCATTTGATGATTTCTTTCCCTTTTAGGTCACAAATGATACAACTAGGTTATTCCCCAAGGATGGACACAAGATCACCATTGATGTGATCCTCAAGGTGTCTTAGGGATAGAAACTCATGAGTTGATGTTTATCCCTTTCTTTCTCTCACATTTCATTCAGTTTGACTCGAATATGCATGGATTCAACAATGTTTCAGTTCCTGTTTGAGACTTGGTAGATTCAACCTGAAAAGCTGCAAATGCAACTGTCTTACATAAGTAACCGTACGGATGACATTTAATTGTAATACTCCATTCACAATGTCAAGCTAGGAGAACCCCACAATAATAGCATACATGGTCCACCTTGTCGAGCCTATTCGGGCACCATCACTACTCTCCACATAAGTACTATATTATTCGCTTTAGGCCTAGCCCACACAAAATTGATTATGGGCATCTCTCGGAAATCCTGATGCTAAATGGGTGGGTACTTTTGTATGCCTGACAATCTTTTGCTAGTGTAAAACTTTGAGTACCATAAATCATTTGACTTTCACCAAAAATATCTACTCCCTCCGTCCCAGCACAAGTAGGACTAGAGGAGTGGGCACAATAATTAAGAGAAAGTGTTGAATGTGGGGTGGAAAATAAAGAGAGAGAATGAGTGGGGTAAATAGTAGTGTTGGTTGAATAAAATGAGAGTAAACCACAAAATGAACATGTGTACTATCGCCCCAACATCACTTTGACCTGCATACTATCAACTCACTAAATGTACCATGCGTACTATATTTTTATTATCAATTTCCCTGAGATTTATAACGCAGTTAAAAACTTAACAGGTCTGTTAATAACTTAATGAAAAGTTAGATTAAAATTTTTAAAATTGACCCTAAAGTATAAAAATTCAAAATTACCACACACCCAGCCACCAAGCCACTTCATCCTACCACCATATCACCACCCAGCACCACCACTACCCTCATTTTACCACCATTAACTTTGACTACTTTTCATCCAATCTGCAAATCAAGAGATAATACCCCAAGCAAAATAAAACATTTGAATTCAACCTAACAGCCAAAAACAATTTTCAAAACCCAGCTACATGTCAAAAAAAAAAAAAAAAAAAATACCAACCCAACTACTCTTCTCCAACAAACAACAAATTTATCAAATTTACTTTCCAACAAAATTAACATTTGAATTCGACCAACTAGATTCAAGTTCCATTATTACCCGCTTTCTCTAAAGAAAATCAAAATCGAAATCAATATTTAGGCAAGATAAAATATGTATTTCCTCACTTTCTTCTACAATTTTGAGTGATGATTCCGCAAAATTGACATTTTTGGAAGGAATCAGTAGTGAATTTGAGAGGGGTGAGTATTCTTAGGGAAGGGGCATTGTTCGAGTTGCTCGAGGTTTGTTTGCTGCCGCAAATAATGACGGGGAAGGGCAAGGAGGGTTGGGCTCAAGGAAAGGGGCAGTGGGGTTGTGCAAGGGCAGGGGAGCGATAAGGGTTAGGTTGAAGGGATACTGGAGGATGGAGGTGGAAAAGATGAGAAAGGAGATGGGGGATGGAATATGGGGATACGAGAAAAGGGGGATCCCAGATCTGGGTTCAGGGTTCCTTTATTTTTTATTTTTTTTTTATTTATGATATTATTGTAAATTGGTGTTAAATAGATATAAATTTTACTTGTTATTTTCTGAATTGGTATCAATTATTGTTTTATGGTGGTGGTGGTGGTGGGTGGATTTGGCCAATGGTGGATAGGTGGAGGTGGGGCGGCACATGGCTGGTAAGCGTGGGGCTATGAAGATGGAAGGGAGGAAGAAGATGATGATAAGGGGGATTTATTTTAAACTTTAGGGTCAATTTTAAAAATGTTAATCTAATTTTTCGTTAAGTTGTTAATAGCACCGTTAACTTTTTAACTGACGTTACAAATCATGGGGAAATTAAAAATAAAACTATAGTACGCAAGTTACATTTACTGAGTTGATAGTACGCAGGTCAAAGTGATGTTGGGGCGATAGTACACGGGTCCATTTTATGGTTTACTCAATAAAATGAGTGGTGGAAAATGAAGAGAGAGATTTAGTGGGGTTGGTTGAATATAAATATATTAAAACATTTCTATTTTGTGCAGTCTCAATTGTTCTGGGACGGTCTAAAAGGGAAATAAGTCCTACTTGTGCTGGGACAGAGGGAGTATATAAGTAATACGCTTTAATTTTTGAGGTGGTCTCCCATGAGAACAAGGGGGTCCGTTTCATGCATGAGACGGGTCGACCCATGACCCATGGGGCATAACCCGCCACGTGGCAGCCTCCCATAGGTCCCCCCCCCCCATTTTTTTTATTTTTTTTTTAGTTTTTATATTATTTTTTCGGCTTTTCCGTCGTTTACCAAAAGTAATAGTTACCATAACTTAATGTAATGACTGTATACATATAAAGTAACATTGTTCATAAGTAAACGTAACACCTGTTTTACAAAAACAAAAGCTCGTTTTACCCATTTTTTCAAATGTAATACTAACTATAATTACATGTAACTCAAACAATATCTAAATGTAATTATCATTTATACTGAAATGTAATAATGCTTTTGCAAAAATGTAAAATATTGCGTATTTTGATTTAATTTTTGAAAGAAAGTAACATTTGATAAGTAACAACTCATATATATGAATGTAATTGTTTGTACAAGTAAATGTAACACTTTAATAAAAGAAATTATAACATATTTTTATAGATAATGTAATACTTTTACATGTAACACTAATCAAGTGTTTTTAGCTCTAAAAATGTAAATGGTTGAATTATTACTTTTTCTATACATATGTGTTACAATTATGTATAAACATTATTACATATAAGTAACACGTTCGTTACATTTTAGTTGTAATAAGTATTACTTTTGGCAAACGAAGAAAACATAGGAAAAAACACTGTTACTTTTCTGTATATATGTATTACTTTTATATATACAAACTGTTACTTTATATGTATACAGTCATTACATTAAGTTATAGTAACTATTACTTTTGACAAACCCAAAAAAAATAATATAAAAATTAAAAAAAAAGCAAAAAAAAATTGTTTTTTTTTTTGCCTATAAAAGGCTGCCACGTGGCAGGATCGACTCCTGAGTTCTGGAGCCGGTTCAATGGGCCGGGTCAGGCGGGTCAAAAAAACCCGTCTCATGGATGAGACGGGTTCGCACATGAGTTTTAGTCTTAATTTTACGCAAACTTAATCTAACCCATAAATAAGACGACTCAAAATTAGCCAAAAGCCAAATTTCGAAAACAAACAAGCCCTGAATTATTAGTAGGTGACTTAAAACACGGAGGAAATTAATGGAAAGAGAGTCGGATAGTCAAGTGAAGAATGCAGGAGACCAGGTCACATGTGAGTGGGCCAAAAAGATCAAATTATGGATTTTCAGAAAAATGGATTCCTTGTCATGAATCCATATTGCAGATGTGATTTTTGTTTGCGCATTTATCGTTATCAACAGATTAGTGGGTAACCCGTGTTCTGCACGAGAAATTAATTTACTAATTTTAGTATCTTTTATTTCTTTTATATTTTTATTTAATAATATTAGTTAATCTTAAATCATAATGATTGTATAATTTTTAACTATAATAAATAACTATAATAATTAATTATTAATAGTAAATATAATTGTTAAATTAAATAGTTAACTATTAATAGATAAATATAATATTTAACTATTTATAGTGAAATATAATAGTTAACTATAATAATTAACTACCATAGTAACTATAATAGTTAACTATAATAGTAACTATTATTGTTAATTATTATAATAGTTAACTATAATAGTTACCCTATATAGTAACTAATACTATTAGCTAATAAAAAAAATAAAAAATCACTTATTTATTAGGGTAGAATTGATGTGGCATCACCAAATGCTTCCTTTCTCCATGACTTATCCACATGGCAACACTATGGCTCTCTTCACCAACTTTAATATATATAACTATTTTTTTAATATTTTTATTTAATAAAGAAACATAATATTTTTTTTGGGTATATAAGTATATTGTATATGAATTAAAACATTTCCTTACAAATTTAGGACAATTGTGTTAAAAAAAATTAGCTTTTGTTGCATATAATTTTTATTTATTATGATAATTAAAACTTAAAATTAAAGATGATTTATTATTATTATGAATTAAATTTTAATTCTATACATGACTGACTTAATAATATTAGCTATTGTCCAATAAATTATTTTTTATTATATATACACATTATAATTAGTAAATATAAAAGTCTATAGTGTACATATAATGTGTTAGTAGAATAATAAATTAATTAAATAATAATATTATTAGTAATAAATATCTAGTAACTGTTATGATTAATTAATACTCCCTTGTCTTAGAGTAAGAGTCCTATTTTGCTTACGCACACTTATTAAAAAATAGGGCAAATTGTAAATTGGTAACCTGAGTTTGTCTCACTTTTGCAATCCCCAACCTAAGAGTTAAATTGTGCCAATCAGCTACCTAAGTTTGTCAATTTGTTGCAATGTGGTGAATGAACTAACTTTTCGTTAATTTTTTGACGGACCTAAACACATGTGCCTCGCACATGACCTTTGAAATGGGAAATTTTGTCAATTCCTAGGGCTTTGCAAGGCATGTGTTTAGCTGAGGGGGTCAAATGCAAGATTTTGAAAATAAAATTGCCCGTTTACAAAGTCATGTACGAGTCACATGTGTTTGAGCCCGTCAAAAAATTAACGAAATGTTAGTTTATTCACCACATTGCAAAAATTTGACAAACTTAGGTGCCTGATTGGCACAACTAAACTCTCAGGTTGGGGATTGCAAACGTGACATAAACTCAGGTCACCAATATGCAATTTGCCCTAAAAAATAATAGAAAATGGGTAAACATTGCAGGTGGACTGAGAATATAAGTGTCCAAGATACAATTCATAGTGCAATTGGACAATATATAATTTAGTAAGTTTGGCCTTTTTGTAATTATAAAAGCATTAGAAAGAAAATACAGTCCAAAACGCTATCAATCTTTTCTCATAATTTGTCAATTTGAGAAATACTCTCTGGAATATATTAAAATAGAAAGTAGAAATCTAACTCTTAGACGGAGTGAGTACTGCTAATATTAAATATTAGCATATACTCCCTCCGTCCCAGCTCACTTGACACTTATTTTTATTTTGGTCAGTCCCAGCTCACTTGACACTTCCCACCACTCATTCTTTCTCTTCATTTTCCACCACTCAATTTATTCAACTAACACTACTATTTACCCCACTCATTCTCTCTCTCTTCATTTTCTACCACACATTTTTCTTCATTTTATTCTTTTTCCTTAGTTATTGTGCCCACCTCTTGGGTGTCAAGTGAGGTGGGACGGAGGGAGTATTGTATAATTATTAACTAATACTATTAATAATGGTTAATTTATATAACAATTATGCTTAACTAATATTATTATTCATAGCAATAATTAATATATATATATATATATATATATATATATATATGATAAAAATTGTGATTAACTAATACTATTAATTAATAATATTTTTTAATTATATAATAATTAACTCTAATTAAAAAAATATAAAATATAATAATAGTTTACTATTAATAATTAATTATTATTTGCTTATTATTAATATTAGTTAATAATATTAATTACTACATAAGGTAACTACTATAGTTAACTATTGTTAACTATTATAGTTACTCTATATAGTAAGTAATAGTATTAGCTAATACTCTTAGTAAGAAAAAGAATTTGAAAAGTCACATATTTATGTTGGTAAGATTGATGTGGCATCACCATATGCAAGCTTTTCTATATAGAGATTTGCACAATTATTTTACAACACTCCATGGGACATTTTTTTTTTTGACGATGTCCACGTCAGAAGGAGGCAAGGAAAAAGATCGAACTCTAGCGCTTATCGAGAGTGGGGCTTGGCTTTACGGCCACTCCTTTGGGGTCACTCCATGGGACATACTAACGAGCAATACTACTTCCTAATAATTCACCGGTTGCAAAGAATATAATGTGGTTTAAGTTTATTATTCACTCCATCCAAAATAAACACTTTTTCTATTGTAAAAGCAAATTTTCATTTTTATATTTTTATTTTTATTTTTATTTTTCTCAAAATAAATATCATATTGTAAGGAAAAAAAGCACTTATAATGCAGTTTTGTAATCTTGCAAATAAAGAAAAAATAAATAGAATATCATACTTAAAATATTAAACAAAATTGACTGATTGAATATAAATCATTTTATTTCTAAACGTTACGCTTTTTTAACCAGTTACTTTTTTCTTTTTAAATCAGTTTGAATTGAACTTGAACAGAAATTGTATTAACAGTTCATTTATATGCCTAAAAGATCTCAAGTAGGGGTGACAAAAATTCCGAACCTATCCTAAACCCGTATTGACCCGTCCTTAATGAGAAGGGTTTGAGAAGAGTTTTTTTTTTTAAACCCGCGGGGTTTGGGACGGGTTTGGGATTACATTGAACCCGCCCGTTTGACCCACTCCGCCAAATATATAGTTTTTTGTCTAATATTTTTAAGGATTAATAATATTTATATATTACTTCTATTTATATATAATGGTTTAACGTATTTTTTTAGTTTTATACAATATTATACATTTTTATGTACTAAAGAAAAGAATTAAGGAAAAAAATTAGCGTTGTATTATGAAATAATAACCTTTTCCCAAATGTTATATAGTAAACGGGGCGAGGCTGGCGGGTTTGGGTTGTTTTAGTGCCTTTGAGTAGGGGCGGGCGGGTTGTTTTAGTGCCTTTGAGTAGGGGCGCGTTTGAGAAATGCCAACCCCGTCTCGAACCCGCTCAGTTGCCATCCCTAATCTCAAGCGGCATTTGATATTCTTTTATAAATGAAAAGTCAGGGGTACCCCACCAAGTCACTTTCAAGTGCTCTTTTGTAATAGCTTAAGACATTTATTAACACAAAACTAAAAAGAAAAGGTAATTACTATGCTACTAATTTTCTTTTTAATTCTCTAATGTTTGAATTTCTACTTTATGCCAGGCCAATTATATTTATGTTCTCTCGTAGTACTTTTTTTTTTTTTTTTTTTGTAAATATAATCACTACAATTTGAATACAAAATTAATTATAAAAAAAGAAGAGAAAAGACCATGAATTCAAGCTACGAAAACCTAAGAGCTAGAGAGAAGACAAGTTAGGGAACGGTGGGCGCCAACGTGTTTGCTTATTTACAACGATCCAAATTGGGAAACATGACATGTGATGCCTCGGGGGCCGTAAAAAGGCGCCAACTTCACCCCACCTCCAAAATCCTGTGGGCTCATTCTTCGTTTTCAATCCAGCCCACCAACGACTTTGTGAGGGCGTGTGTTTTACACTAAATGCTACTCCCTATGTCCCTCTTTTAACTTATAAATTTTGGAATGAGCACATTATTTAAGAAAAAAATGAAAAAGTTGATGCGTTGTGAGTGTAGATAGTTGAGTGGGAAAGAGAAAGTGGGTAAAGAATAGTAAGTGGATAATTGTTGTGAGTATGACAAGTGGGTCCTATTATTTTAAAAGTATTAAAACATTTTTTTTAAGACTATAAATTAAAGTGGGATAACCAAAATAGCACATTTTGTAGATTAAAGAGGGAACGAGGGAGAGGGAGTGTGTCTTCAACTTCATGGGTAGTCAGTGAGTCCAGATCTCCTGTGCCCCTCTATGTGCCCCTCTAATCTCAACCGTTTATGTTGATATTATCCAAGCATATAAACGGTCCAGATTAGAGGGGCACAGTAGATTTGGATTCGTAGTCAGTAGTCTCATTGACTCCCAAATTTGTGACTAACTCACAAGCACCACTTTGGAGATACTCCCTCTATGACTATCCCATTCATACTCATCTCATCAGTATGCCAACATTTTTTCATTTTAGAAAGCTTTATAATTACTCTCTCCGGCACAAAACGATTCTCTCTTTTTTTTTTTTTTTTTTTCTTTTTTTTATGATTATAATGAATGAATTTTAAGTAATAATTTTAATTTATTTTAAATATACAAATGAAAAATTAAAATACGTAATTGATACATTTGAGAGGGACGACTTGTTAACTCCACGATTTGTGATAATTGTTTCACACCATATCCGAAGCACAGAGACTACAACTTAATATCCAAAGATGAATATGAGAAACTATGATTTTTAATATTCATGTAAAGTTGTTGCACAGAAATTTTCTTCCTGACGTAACGGTCGAGATGAAAATCTTATATATATATATATTAAAGTTGGTGAGGAGAGTTATAGTGTTGACATGTGGACAAACTATAGAAAAAGCTTTCATGTTATAATGCCACATCTATCCTACCATCATAAATATGTGACTTTTCAATTCTTTTTCCTTAGCTAATAGCATTAGCTAATACTATTAGTTACTATATATGGTAACTGTAATAGTTAACTATAGTAACTATTAATATTGTTAGTAATAGTTAATAGTTACTATAATAGTTAATTATTATAGTGAACTCTTAATATTATTAGTAATAGTTAAATATAATAGTTAACTATAATAGTTACCTTATGAAGTAACGAATATTATTAGCTAATACTAATATTAAGCAAATGATAATTACTTATTAATAGTGAACTATTACTATATTTAATATTTATATTTAACTATTTAATAATTAAAAATTATTATTGATTAATAGTATTACTTAATCATAATTTTACTATATATATATATATATATATATATATATATTAATTATTATTATTAATAGTAGTATTAGTTAACCATAATAGTTACATAAATTAACTATTACTACTAATAGTATTAGTTAATGAGAAAATTTTGGGGGAAACTAGTTTCTCCATAAGTTATAAAAAGTCCTGTTTTTATAGGGTTAACGCTTAGGGTTTAAGGTTTAGGGTTTAGAATTTAGGGTTTAGTGTTTAAGGTTTAAGGGTTAAAAAGTGGATTTTTTATAACTTATAGAGGAACTAGTTTCCCCCAAAACCAACTCTTAGTTAATAATTATACAATATATGCTAATATTTAGCAGTACTCACTCCGGCTAAGAGTTAAAGTCCTACTTTCTATTTTTAGTATATCCCAGAGAGTCTTTCTCAAATTGACAAATTATGGGGACAAATGAATAGTGTTTTGGACCTTATTTTCTTTCTAATGCTTTTATAATTACAAAAAGACCAAACTTACTAACTTATATATTGTCCACTTGCACTATGAATTATATTTTGGACATCTATACTCTCAGCCCACCTGCAATTTGTACCCATTTTATATTAGTTTTTAATAAGTGTGCGCAATCAAAGTAAGACTCTTACTCTAGGACAAGTATTAATTAATCATAACAATTACTAGATATGTTAATTATTACTATTAATATTATTAGTTAATTAATTTATTATTCTACTAACACATTATATGTACACTAAAGGCTTTTATATTTACTAATTATGATGTGTATATATAATAAAAAATCATTTATTGGACAATAGCTAATATTATTAAGTCAATCATCTATAGAATTAAAAGTTAATTAATAACAATAATAAATCATCTTTATTTTCAAATTTCAATTTTCATAATAAATACAAATTATATGCAACAAAAGCTAACAATAATTAACACAATTTTCCTAAATTTGTAAGGAAATGTTTTAATTCATATACAATATACTTATATTACCAAAAAAATATTATGGTTATTTATTAAATTAAAAAATAGAAAATAAAATACAAAAAATTGGCAAATTAGTTTCCCGTGCAAAGCACGGGCTACCTACTAGTCTATACTTAAAGTATTTTAAAGTTGGTGAAACCAACCATGAGAATGACACGTAAGCAAGAAATATGTTTTTCTTGATTTAGAGGTTGCCACGTAATACGACATTTGCAATCATGGGGGCTTTTGGCATTCTCTTACCTAGGTTAAAATAAGAGGCAATAACCATAAATATGATAGTAGGTAATTTAGTGATTCTATAAGAAGAAATTAATATCTAATAGAAGACAAATTCTCAGGTACAACCGGTGTACCGGCGTGCGGCGGGCAAACCCGACCGACCCTACGACCCGCCTTTCCTCCATTCTCAGCTTGACATGTGGCGTGCTGTGAGCCACACACTGGTTCACCCAGCCGCGCGCTGCCACGTGTCCCCTTTAAAAAAAACCCTCCAATAACTTTAAAATGCTATATTTTGAGATTTATAACTCAGAAAAATAAAATAAAAATACCGGTGTGTTCGCCTCGACGAGACGAATAAAACTACATAAGTCATGATATAGTTTGATTTTTTTTTTTTTTAAAAACATATTGTTTTTACACACAAAAAGTTTGAGCTGCTCATCAGCTAAGATGTAACACCCTGTTCTGATAAAAGTAACAGTTTTATCTTAAAAAAGTAACACTTTTCACAGTCAAATGTAACAGCAATTTTACAAGAAAATTTAAATTGTTTAATAGTTTTTTTTGTGGTTAGAAAAAGTAATATTTGAAGTGTAACAAAGTGAATATATAATTATAATTTTCTATATAGATGAATGTAACATTTTTATTTGGTAAATGTTACTTTTCTTCTTTAAAAAAAGAGTAAAAATTCACATATATAATCGAGTAGCATTTCAATTGTTACTTTCTCAATAAAAAAATGTTACATTTCAGATATAATGTTACATTTAAGAATATAAACTGTTACAATTGAGAAAAAAATGTTACATTCATTTTTTATAAAATGTAACATTAGTTTTAGTTTGTCAATCTTATGTTAATTTTGGAAAAAAAAATGTTACATTTGAAAAAAAGAGTGTTACATTCCTTTATAAGAAGTGTGACATTAGTTTAGTTGTCAATCTTTATGTTATCTTTAATCTATTGCAGCAAAATTGTGGTACATTTTGAAAAAAAAAAAGTTACATTTCGTTATAACAAGTGTTACTTTTGTTGGGAGTAAAAAAGTTGGGGGTGGCAAAAAAAAAAGGAAGGAAAATTCGGCGCCTGGCGCCGTCGCACAGGAGACTGCCTCCTAATAGAATATGTACTCTTATATATAGAGTATTAGATTAGGTAGACATATACTCTTATATATAGGGTAGTATTTGACTAGGTAGTTCGTGGTGCATTCAAGAACATTAAGATCACTTGACTTTTCAATTTTCAACTGATCATCAATGGCCTTTGAACCGTTTATGTATTCCAAGAGACTACATATTATTAAAAGCCATTGAATTGTGATGGAATACTTAAAGTTTTAATTATCAGGTGATTTTAAATGATAGAAAGTGAAAAGATAGATTGAAATCTATACTTATAGTATTTTAAAGTTGGTGAAATCAACCATAGAAATGACACATAAGCCACAAATGGTTTTTGCATATATTATCTTATTGAATTTTCACTTATCTTTCGATTTTACTATTACCTCCGTCCATTTTTTTTAATTCTCTGCATCAAAAGAAAAAATATAATTATTTTGAGACAAAGAAATTTTCAGTTTATATTATCCATCAACATGTGTATTTCATTAACTTTATTTGGAAAGAGTTATTTATAATAGTATTGACATAATTTATTATGTTATTTTAAATACATATATGTCCTTATTTTTCATAAGTGGTTTTTTCTGTTTGCCGTTCCCTCACCATGCCACCACCGTTTCACGTCACTTGAGACTTTTGGTCAACTTAAGATCGTTTTAACCAAGACTTTATAGAAAATTTGATGATCCTAATGGAAATTTAAAAATTATAAAATGATTCACCATAAAAAACACTCTCAATAACAATTTTTAAATTTTTATCAAGACCATCAAATTTTGTTTGAAGTCTTGGTCAAAACGATCCTAAGTTGACCAAAAGTCTCAAGTGACGTGAAACGGAGGGAGTATAGAATATTTATTTTTCTTCTTCTTCTTAGAAGAAAAGAATAATTTATTTACATATACTATAATATGATATATTGTCATTCTGTGAGTTATATATATGTGTCTGTGTAGTAACACAGTTGTTACATTTAGTTGTACTAAGTATTACTTTTAGCAAACGAAAAAAACAGTAAAAAAAAAAACTAAAAACTAAAAAAAAACGATTTTTTTTTCTGGGAAGTTTTTTTTGCCAATGAGTCGCTGCAACGTGGCAGATTTTGAGTTAGCATGGGTTGGGATCCTACGCTTCGCGGAGAATGTTGTACACGGGTCATGGGTCGACCCGTCTATTCTATGACGGATCTAGGTGTTCTCACAACAAAGAGAGACAACCTCGAGAGAAAAAAGTTGAGTGAAATTTTATCCATTGAAATAACAAAAGAAAAATATTTGGGGGAGGGTTTAAATAAGCCCTTTTTTTTTTAAGAAAGTATATATACATGTGTTTATACAGTGCATAGTGTGTGTTTTTTACAAATCAAAGACCATAATTAGACCGCGATCTTTGGGAACATGCATCACGTTGAGAGATTATGGTAAGCAAAATAATTTTTAAAAATCAATTAAGAACAAAAGTCTATGCTAAATAACAGCCTAATATGCTAATTAAAATTAATTAGGAATAAAAGTCTATTATGCTAAAGAACAAACTAATATCCTAATACTAATATTCTGAAACCATTATTAACCTTTAAGCACATGCAATCTAACCAATAATGTGTGGCCACATGATCCCTTTACATCAAACAAATTAAAATAATAAATCCATAAAATAATGACAAAAATTTGTGTGAGACGGATCTCGTTGAGTTGAGAGAGTAAATGGTTTGCTCCTATGGGCGGGGCGGGGCAAGCCTATTTTCTCGCTCGTTGAGATCCCTCTCACGCTTGACACCGTCTCACATCACACAAGACTTTCCCTAAAATAATTACCAAAGTGAAGCAACTCTGTTTCAACTACATATTCTAACATAACAAGTTACAAAAAGATGTAACTGTCTCAAAATAATGACAGGACAAGGTCAGTAATTCTATAGTTAGAACAGCAAGAATCATTTTGAACAAAGCAATCTTTAGACATTTTGCTGAACAATGAATATGATCCAAAAAGTTCAATTAAACACAAAGAATCAGGGAATTCATTACCCTCTCAAACAAAAACAAAGGGATGAAACAACACAAACTGAATTTTGAGCCCCAAACTTTTGACCAACAATTCATCCTTACATGGGAGTAGTATTCTAACTAAATTCATCTATTCTTTTTTCGCTTTTCATAAACTGGGAAAAAGAATAACAAATCAAGAATCAGAGAAAAAAAAAATTCTCAAATCTGCATACGAAGAGAGACCCTGCTTTACAACGAAACAACCACCCCTGAATTTGCCCTGCAGTCATTGTAGTTGTACTTACTCCTCAATGGCTAATGATGTACCTGCTGCAATCACCAATACCTACTAGTTAACTCAAGAAATCAAGAGAGAGAGAGAGAGAGAGAGGCCTGATGCCATATTGACGTAGCGGAAGACTTGATAGAAATCAATTACTGTTGTAACGCGCACGTTAACCAGTAATCGATCTTAAACCCTCGTAGAATTTAATCGAATACGAAGAGTTGGAAGGGAAAAACCCAATGTTTATTAAACGGCAAAAAACAGCCTTTGAAACCCTAAAACAATGAATATAAAGTGTTCAGCAACCCTAATTCGAAACAACCCTAAAACTGCAAAATTACGAAAAAGTCAAAAAAACTGATAAAACTTCAGAAGGCCGTTTGAGGCCCTTATAAGCGGAATTTGGGCTTTTTAAAGCCTGGTTAAGGGGCGAAGCCCATGACTTTTGTTCCTCTCGAAAAGACGATCGTTTTGATATGTTGTGCGTCCCGTAACTCCTCCGGAATCAAAAGTTACGCCCTTAACGATCAAACTCTTCCAAAAACTCGATTGCGAGCTCGTCGACTGCATCACATATGGGCACTTGTACGAGAAATGGTGAAAGAGTGGATATCAGGATGGATCTAGTTTAAATCCCTTTTCTCTCTGTTTGTGGGTGTGCAGTATTGCATTTGTTAGGCCATGTATGGCAATTCAGTTTGAAGCCATAGATTTGGAATTGGAAGACCAGGACGAATTCTATGCATTCGATCGCTCTCCCAATTCCAGTTCCAATTCCATGGCTTGGACTTGAGCTGCCAAACATAACCCAAGTGTATTCCTAATCATGGATATGCATATCTAGCTCTAGAACATAGTTTACTAAATGTGAAGATTCAATCCTTTCAATCACGACAAATGGGATAGTATTGAACATGAGTACATTCTAACACAAAGACAGAAATTACTACCCTCTGTCCCCAAATGAATGTCCAAAAAGTTTTAATATTTGTTCCTGATCAAGAGCAAATTTTGAAAAAAGACATTCATTTTGGGACGGAGGGAGTAGGAAAGAGGGGGAAAATTGTGCATTTACCTTCATTATCATCAGCATGAACCTTCTGATGATTCTCCATGCACTTGAGTAGATATTTAAAGGTCTCGATCTCGCACGGGATTGTCAGCCCCCCACTATGGTCAAATCCAAACTCCTCCTCAACCTTTTCCAGCAAAACCTTGAACAACGGGTCGCTAAGATAGCTAGTAGGAATAATAAACCTCCTGAGCTCCGTGCCCACATAAACCGCCAAATACCCTTTAGGCACATCATGAGGGGGTTCGGGGCTCTGACAACCATCCTCAACATCTGAATCACAATACACATTATAGCTCTTGAGCCTCCTACTAATTGCTGGTGAGATTCCCCCATGTGATTGGGGAGATGACGGATTATTATTCGCCCTTGAGCCAATTGTGACGTGTTGCCATTTTTGGAGAATCCCCTTGAGCCTAACAATCTGTCTGATACCCGTAACCTTATTGCTTCCTCCATTGTCATCCATTGTTGTATGCTTACCACAGGAGTGATTAGAACACGGGGTTTGAATGATCTCAAGGTGGTCGATCCGTTGTATTTGATTGAGTATCATCAGATCTTATTCCACTGCCAATTGTTTAATAAAACAATTCACATGAGAGTTTTCACAACAACTTTTGAGTAGTAAACAAGACAAGCAAATTAGGCAATTCTAACAAACTATACAAATCCCACCAAATCAATATCTCAACCAGAGTATTGAATACCACATTCCATGCTTGTATGATGAATTCGATTTAAAGGAATCATTGGCCATATTTATTAATGTTGTGGGTGAAATTTCAAGTTGTACCCATCTTCACTTACCTTCAAGATTGCAACGTCTTAAGCAGCAGGTATATTTAACATTATTAATTATATCCTATTTTAGTAATAATGTTTGCAGGTGTTAATAACAAAAAAGCACGTGTGGATAAGCATTAAAACAACCATCAACGGCATCATTGACCACGTCTCCTCTTCTTGAAGATAGAATGCGAGATTATAGGACAGTTGGTTATGGATATAGTTTCAAGATGGTGACATCTTGACCAAGATGCAGACATCTTCACCTCTGGCAGAATTATCAATAAATTAATCATAATTATCCTAACTAATTTTATTTATCTACAGCTAAGTAAAACGTGCCACAAGGCCTACTCTCAACAGAAAAGAAGACCAAGTCAAAGATTCATCAAGATAGAGCCCGAGTTTTTTGGATAGTTTGTTACTCTTTTAGATAGAGTTCTTATTTGTATTTAAACCGAGCTTGGAGGCACACCATCACACACACTCACACAACACTTTGTACTCCTCCACAGTTCAAAAACATTAATACTACCGTTTGGGAAGGAAGGTGCTCTTAATCACCTCCCGAGGTTTTGTGCCGGCGAGATTATTCTCTCAAGGGCTTTCCTCGTTACATCCTTGTGCAATCTTGAATTCTGCAATTCTATAGCTTTAATTCCATTCGTCCCTCCTTAATTTTGATTATCAATCCAAATTGGATTTCATTGTTTTTTGCCAAAACAATTAACACCTTATTCGATTTCCTTCAAACACATTTTGCATTAATGAAAGAGATCACTACACATTCATTAGCGATTATGATGATAATATACAAACTTTTGATCAACGACAATCAAATTATCTGTTAAACAACGGAAGGATTTCGCATGAACAAATCAAAATCTCATAATCGTTGTAATTGCAATCAAAACCTAATTAGAAAATGCAATGCAATGTAATGGAAGCTTATTAAATCGTTGAAAAATCCGATTAGGCTATACAACAAAACATGAACAATACAAGTATTATCAAAATCCATACAAATATGAAAATGACACAAATCCAATTCCAAATTCAAAAGAAAAAAATGAAAAGAAACTAGTTAGAAATGAGAGAGGAAAAAAACCTGAGAATGAAGGAGGAGAGACACAAACGGGGTTAGCTGGAAATGAGAATCATAACAGACGCCATTTCTGTTGTTAAATATATAATGAATTTATTTATACATAAAACAGAGAGAGAGAGAGAGAGAGAGAGAGAAAGAAGAGATGGAGCTTTGGAGGTGGACAAATTATGGCAGACGAGATTTTGAGAGAGCGAGGGAGCTACCGAGATTCTAACGCTCTTCGCGACACATGCTTTTTGTATTTTATAATTTTCATCATTTTGTTTTGAACCAAGGATTAACCCGTGCTTCGCACTAGTGTTTTCTTTCGTGCGTAGATATTTATATTTATAATTACATTATATAATTATTAAATATTTTAAATAAATTTTAAAATACATATAAATTTACTTGTGATTTTTTAATATTAGTGGAAATAATTTTCGTTACTATATTATAAAATAGATATTATGATTGGTTAATAGAATTGGTTAAGAATAACTTTATAAATTTTTAAAATTCGTTTGTCCCAGAATGATGTCAATTTTTACTCTTGATCGATTGAGAAAATAATGTTTTAATTATAGTTAACTTTATAGTAATTATGAGCTTAAATAGTAAATTAAAATATAATGGTTACCTAAGTAGTGCTCTCTCCGTCCCAGAATAAGAGTCCTACCTCTCAAATGCACGGAGAATAAGAAATGGTGGAAGTGATGTAAGTGTTGTGAGTGTAAAAGTAAAGTAAGAGAAAATGAGTGAGAGTGAATAGTAAATTGATTGGTGTTGTGAGTATAAAAGTAAGTATGAGAGAGATTTGGTGGGATGAATAGTAAAGATTATTTGCAATTTTAGGAAAGAGACTCTTACTCTATGATGTACCAAAATAGAAAGTATGACTCTTACACTGAGACGAATGGAATAACTTTTATCGTAAATAATAAGTTAAAAGTAATAATTACTATATATAGTAACTAATAATAATAATAGTACGGAGAAATTTTTTTTTCAAAAAATACTAATAATAGTAATAGTTACAATATATTGTAACTATTCTAATTAGTTAATATTATTGTTAATAATAGTTACTTTATACCACTCTGTCCCTCTTTAATGTACAAAGTCAACAAATTAATTATACTTTGACTAAAGCTTTACAGCAAAAATAGGTTATTTTTTTGAAAAACTAAAAATTTTTAATGGGAATATTAATATTACTAATGGTGAATCAATAAAAAAGTTACTTTATTTTTAGGATGACTATTTTTTCCATAAAACTTTAGTCAAAGTATAATTAATTTGTTGACTTTGTAGATTAAAGAGGGACGGAGTGGTATAGTAACTATTACACTTAACTAATATTACTAATAGTAATAATTATGTTATATAACTAACTATTACAATTAACTAATACTATTAATAGTAATAGTTATCTTATATAGTTAACTAATACTCCTAGGGATGGCAACGGGGCGGGTTTCAGCAAAACCGAACCCGAGCCTAATGTCAAAAGGCGTGACCCGAACCCGAACCGAAGACAAGGAAACCCGAACCCGACCCGAACCCGACCCGAAGCGTACAAAATTATAAAAAAAAAAATAACTCTTATTTGCTTGGGCTCAATCTATGTATAAGCTTAAATTTTAATTAGTTATAGAAATTAGTTTAAAATCATGAAACCTCACTAAAAAACAACTATAAAAATAAATTGAACAACATATGATATGATTAACTAACATAATATCTTGACTTTGTACATGAGGGTGCGGGTCGGGTCGGATCATGGCTGGTCAATATCAAAACCTGAACCCGACCCTAACCCGCTCGGGTCATGAAAATTACAACCCGAACCCTACTTTTTCGGGGCGGATCACCTTCGGGTTCGGATCGGGTTCGGTCAAATTGCCGTCCCTAAATACTCCCTCCGTCCCACCCGAAATAGGACGTTTTGCCATTTTGGGTGTTCCACTCGAAATAGGATATCCCAAAATGGAAAGCTTTTATTACTTTTTTATTAGTAGAACCCACTTGGCATACTCACAACAACTTTTCATTTATTATTCCCCACCCACTTTCTCTCTCTTCAAACAACTTTTTATAATAAAAGATTATTATTCCTTAATCCCCGTGTCGGGACCAAGAATCCTATTTCGGATGGGACGGAGGGAGTACTATTAATAGTAATAGTTATCTTATATAGTTAACTAATACTATTAATAGTAATAGTTACCCTTTATAGTAACTATTATACTATTAATAGTAATAGTTATCTTATATAGTTAACTATTATAATAAACTAATACTATTAATAGTAATAGTTAACTAATATAGTAACTATTACAATTAATTAATACTATTAGCTAATAAGAAAAAAAATGAAAAGTCACCTAATTAAAATGATATGGATGATATGGCACCACCAAAAGCAAGAGTTACCCAAAACATGTCCACATGGCACCACCTAAAGACTCTACATTGACTTTTAATATATATAGATTTGAATTAATTTCGAAAGAGCATTTGGTGGAGCCCGTGGCCAGATTACTAGTGGTTTCGATAAGGGTTGAGCAATTTTTTTTTTGGAATTGGACCGGATCAAAGGAATCGGATCAGATCAAACCACTACATATGGTTTAGTTCTGGCTCTAAAATATAATAGAACCAATATAATAGTTTGTTTCTGGTTCTTGGTAAAATTAATTTCGGTTAGAATCGAACCGGACCAGCAGTTGTGCATATATGTATATATTTATTTATTTTATATGAATTATTATATAGTAAATAACATTATATACTTACTACTATAATTTTTCAAAGACTCATTTAAATTGCTTCTAAAAAAAGTACTGGCATTTAATTATTTTGTAATTTTATACCCAACTCAAGCCTCAAGGTCCCAAATCGGCAAAGCCAAGTCCCAGACACCAGTAACTTATTCAATTATTTTCACATTTTAACTTTTGTTTTTCATAATTCGTATCCTCTTTTCAGTTTAAACAAAGAGTGAAACGCTAGTCTTCGACTCTTCAACTGTACCGCCTCTCTTCTCTCTCTGTCGTTTGGCTTGACGGTATTTTATTTGGGCTTGATCTTGATTTACAATTAATATTAAGTTTATGTTTGTGTTTGATCTTGTCAATGTTGTTAGTTAAGAAAGTTTGAAAACAAATAAACTTCAAATGACTAGAACCGGACCGAACCAGACCAATAGAACCAGAACCAGTGTATTGGTTCTCACAAGTATTTGTTTGGTTCCGGTTTTAAATTTTTATAGAACCGGGGTATTTGTTCTGATTCTGGTTCTATGATTTTTTTATCAAAAAATAGATCAGACCGCACCATGATCACCCCTAGTTTTTGAGATAAATATTTTAGTTGAGACATTATAATTTAGTATATAAGGGTGTTAAAATAATAATTTAGTGAAAAATTTATCCAAAATTAAGGGGGTCAAAACATAAAAATTTCATCATTTTTTGTAGTAAAAAGATAATTTTAAAATTTAAAGGTAGTAAAATTGACATGTTCTAAATTTGAAGGGGGTCCCGAACCCCAAAGTTACATCTTATAATAAGAACAAATGTCATCTTCTTTTCAAAAAAAAGTTAGATCCTATAGTAATTGAGTCAGTCTTTTGAAAATCCTATTTTATACTACTTTTAGTGTAAAAATCAAGTTTTACACTAAAGCTAGTGTATGACAAATTTTTCACCAGATTTTCACATAATAACTTATAATTTAATGTATTACTCGTACTTAGGGATGGCCAAAACCGGTTCCGGGCCCCGTTCCGGTTCGGCATATAGGTGTCCCGTAACCGGCCCTTGGTTACACCGGTTCCGGTTACCACAATCCGGTTCCGGTTAGGTTCCGGTTACGGTACGGTTCCGGTCCCCCCTTTAAAATTATTGAAAAACAAGGGATTTTCGGTCCGATCCCGGTTCGCCATTTATGTGAACCGTAACCGGCCCGGATGAATGGCGGTTCCGGTTACTCCGGTTCCGGTTTATTCGCCGGTTTGCTCCGGTTCTGTGCTTCTCCGGTTCGGTTTGGCCATCCCTACTCGTACTGCTGCATTCATCCCAAATTAAACACAAAATCTTGTAAAAAACGTGTTTTACACTAACTATGTGTAAAACGTGTTTTTCAAATAACGGCTTAAGAGGGATTAAAAGACGCGGTGGCAATTTTGTAAATAAGTGGAACTCATGAAAATCTCAGCAGGCACATTTTATAAGAAGAGGAGGCATTTTTCAATACTTCACAGCAGACATATTTTAACTCTAGAGGAGACACTTTTTTAGAGCAGACATGTTTTAACTCTAGAGGAGACACTTTTTTTGAACTTTTAACAGTGCCTTTTTTGAGAAAAAATAAGTGTCTGCTCTAGTTAAAAAATGTGCCTCCTGCAGTTTCAAAATATGCCTCCTCCAGTTTCAAAACATGCCTCCTGAGATTTTTTTGAACTTTTAACATTGTTTTTTTTAAAGAAAAAAATGCATGATCTAGTTTTAAAATGTGTCTCCTGCAGTATAAAAATATGCCTCCTCCAGTTTTAAAATTTAGAAGTGCCTCTTTGAAAAAAATGCCTGTTATGGTTTACAAAGTGCCTGATGTGGAGTTTCAAAAATATGCCTCCTTCAGTTTCATAATAAGCCTCCTGCAGTTTTAAAATATGCCTCCTGAGATTTCATAAGTTTCAAATATTTACACTTATGCCACCGCGTCTCTTAAATCCTACTTGCCGTTATTAATAAAACAAGTTTTACACTAAGCCTAGTGTAAAACGCGTTTTACAAGAGGCTTACTCCAAATTAAAATAAGGAAAAAAAGTGTAAAACTTATTTTTCACCAGATTTTCACATAATAATTTATAATTTAATGTATTACTCGTACTGCTGCATTCATCCCAAATTAAAATAAGGAAAAAAATCATTGTAATCTGTACTCCATATCTTATTGCCGCATTCATCCCAAATTAAAATAAGGAAAAAAAATCATTGTAATCTGTACTCCACTACTCCATATCTTATTGCATTCATACAAACAGTTTCCAGATTTTGCTCTTACATATTTTTGACTTGTAGTATGCTTTTTGCATGTTTTTTCCCAGCTATTTAATCAACTTAATTTCTTGATAAGAAGTTGATAGTAGCAACTCATATTTTTTCCTTCCAGGGGTATTCCAACTATAAACCATAGTGTGGGAACTGAGATTGCACAAAGTATAATGACTAAAATTTATGGGAGATATATCTGCAAGAAAATAATTTTGTTCTTGTTCAAACATTTATCTATATTGAACAAAGTGTTTTTTTTTAAAAATAATAATAAATTAAAAAAAAAAAATCCTAAACCACCTAATACAATTTTAACCAGGGTATCGAACCCAAGACCTCTACGACGGAAAGACTTAAACCTAAACCTGCTCATATTGAACAAAGTGGAGTTATTTATCTATATCTATATAATGGCTCAAGTAAATAGTGTTGGGGTATCAACCCAAGTCCCACATCGGCAATTAAAGAAGAATTGTCTAGTATATAAAGGTGTCCACACACTCCATTAGTATGAGGCTTTTTGGGAGTTGACCCAAAAACAAATCCGTGCGGGCTGAGCCTAAAGCGGACAATATCATACTAGTGTGGAGTGGTGGGGGTGGTCGCGGTCCCAACAACTGGTATCAGAGCCAGGGTTGGTTGATGGGCCCGACGCGAAGTGGACCGCGTGCGAGATTTGTGGGATTCTCCTATGTGTGATCTCGCGAAAAAGACCCTTGTGTCGAAAGTCTTCTTGATATGATGATCAAGAGGCGTGTCCTGCTAGTGGAGAGCAGCAGTACAAGTTTTGAAGAAGATGAGACAGAAAGTGGAGATCATGGGAGATGCAAGATTGAAGATGACAACAATGTGGTAGAATTTGAGTCAAGTGGAGATTTGTTGGGATTTTGGCTCAATTTCTAATCCAAATTGGATTGTGAAAATCATGCGTAGGAATTTATCTCCTAATTGGACAAGAAGTGTGAAGATTGTTTCCTAATGCAAGTAGGAGAGGAATTTGTGAGTCCTTAGGGGTGTAGGACAAGGATTCTTTATTGTACTAGGAAAGAGTTTTATTTGAAGCCTTTATAAAGGGTGTGAGGGCTATTATTTTGTGTGTGCCTTGGTGGTGCCAAGAGGGGCTTCCCTTAGGGGAGAATGTGAGGAAGAGGGGATTAGTGGGTGTGCCTCCCCTATACAAATAGGCTCACCAATATGGGTTTTTTGGAGGATTCTTTGTGTGTGTATTTTCAAGAATGTTGAGAAGGAGAGATACCTCCATTCTTGTAATACCAATTTGAGATAATAGTGAGTCTTTGCGAATTTCTTGAAAAAAAAATTAACAAGTCAATTGCGAAAGTTATTCTAAAACAAATGAAGTATATTTTATGGAAATATTATAAATAAAATTAATTATATTAGCTAGTAGAGTATACCTAGTGCTATGAAATACTAATATTGAGTTAAAAAAGTGCGGCATGAGTGAAAAATAAAGTGAAATAGTAAATAGTACTCCCTCCGTCTCATTTATTTTGGACACTTTTCATTTCTAATGGTCAACACAAATGAACTTTGACCAATCATTAATGTCAATCTAATTATTGTAACGAAAATATAAAATTTATTATTGTTAAAACACTTAGTGATTTATCAATAACACTTTTTAAATTTTAATTAGGATGACTAGATTGATGTTAATCTTTTGTCAAAGTTCACTAATGTTGACCGTCAAAAATCAAAAGTGGTCAAAAAAATATGAGACTGAGGGATTAAATCAGTAGTTGTCAATTATGAAATCATTGGAACGCCGTCTTTTTAATTTTTTTTATTAATGCAATTATTTGTTGTTTGCTTTCAAAAAAATTATGAAATCATGAATATGATAACTGAATCTCATTAATTAAAAATAATTAATTAAACTAATAGGAAATTTTATTTTTTAACGCTGACTGAGACATTTAAAATAAATTTTTGTTATAAATTAAAATGGAATGAAATGAGTAGACATATATAAATGAGCCATGATTTACGCAAAAAGTTCAAAACATCATCACCATCATGAAAGGAATTCAAATATATTGTTTAGGCAATAACTAACATCTTTTAGAAATATTAAATTGTTCCTTTCGAAGAAAAAAAGAAATATTAAATTGTTTGCATGTGAAGGATAAAGGATTTACAATATCAGTGTATTGAATGGGATTAATTTCTTGTATTGACTTTCAATGAAGAATAATACTAGGGACACAAAAAACTCACAAAAACTTTCTCACAAAATCCTAGGTGTAATAATGTTATTGGTGTTTTTAATTAGAGTGTGGCGGGTCCATTATCGATGCAACCAATAAAATATCGCCACTTTATTTTGTGAGCAAGATTTTGTGACCCTATTTTATGCCCCTAGCATTGCTCTTCAATGAATATATACTGGTACATTGCTTGGTCTCCCAAACCTTTCCTAATACTAAATACTCCCTCCGTCCCACCTCACTTGACACCCAAGAGGTGGGCACAATAACTAAGGAAAAAGAATAAAATAAAGAATATGTGTGGTAGGAAATGAAGAGAATGAATGGGGTAAATAGTAGTGTTAGTTGAATAAGTTGAGTGGTGGAAATGAAGAGAGAGAATGAGTGGTGGGGTAGAGTGAATATAAAATTATAAAAAGTAGGCTATTTTGGGAAGTGTCATGTGAGCTAGGACGGACCAAAATAAAAATAAGTGTCAAGTGAGCGGGACGGAGGGAGTATAATGCAATAATTTACAGTTGTTAAGCTTTAAGACCTTTCCAAAAACTACTAACTATACAAAGGAATGTGCACTAATTACGTGAGGGATTCTCGGAGGAGACTGCGCCAATACGCCCCCGCAAGATTGAGGCTCCATTGGAGACTCCAATCTTGGACCGTTGTAGGAGGAATTGAGATTTGTTGAGGGGGTTAGTGATCATATCTGCGAGTTGATCACGGGAGCTGATATGACGAACTTGCAAAGAACCATTTGTAACTTTCTCGCGAACAAAATGATAGTCCAGCGCAATATGTTTCATGCGCGAATGAAAGATAGGATTCGCGCACAAATAGGTGGCACTCATGTTATCACATTGAAGAGTTGGTGGCTGAGTTATATTGATACCTAATTCATAAAGTAGCTGCTGAATCCAAATTACTTCTGCAGCAGCATTTGCAACTGCTTTGTATTCTGCTTCGGCTGATGATCGAGAAACTGACTTTTGGTGAGCGGAACGCCAAGAGATGACATTAGAACCAAGATAGATGATGTAGCCTGTGGTGGACCTGACATTTTCGACTGAACCACCCCAATCAAAATCAGAAAAGGCCTGCAATGTGAGAGAAGAACTGCGACGAAGAAGAAGACCATGATGAAGTGTGCCCTTGAGGTAACGAAGGATTCTTTTCAATGCTTGTCAATGAACTTCTGTTGGAGCATGCATAAACTGGGAGAGTTTGTTGACAGCAAATGAAATACTGGGTCGGGTAAATGCCAAATACTGAAAAGAGCCGACAAGTTTTCGAAATGGAGTTGGATCAACCGAAGGGCTGCTGGCCAAGAGTGAAAGAGGCAGACTACTGCTCATCGGTGTGACAACTTCTTTAGCACCGCTCATAGTAAAATGCTCAAGCAGATCAGTCACATGGCGGTGTTGGGAAAGGAACAATCCTTCTGCAGTGTTTATGACTTCAATGCCTAAAAAATGATGGAGAGGTCCCAAGTCCTTGAGAGAAAATCGATGAGACAGTTGCGCCAAAAATTGCTCAAGGAACCTTGTATCACTGCCGGTTAAGATTATGTCATCAACATAAACAAGAAAATAAGCAACTATTCCATGACTCCGATAGATAAACAGAGAAGTATCTGTAAAAGAATTCGTGAACCCAGCTTGAACCAAAAAATTCTTTAGCTCGTGATACCACGCTTGAGGAGCTTGCTTAATACCATACAACGCTTTTCGAAGTTTGCAGATGTGATTGGGGAATTGTGGATGAACAAACCCAGGTGGTTGCATCATATAGACAGACTCATGAAGTGTGCCATGGAGAAAAGCGTTATTGATATAAAATTGACGAATGGGCCAATTGTAAGAAAGAGCGAGGGATAAGACAAGACGAACTATTGCCGGTTTAGTTACTGGACTAAACGTCTCAAAGTAATCCAAACCAGGTTGCTGAAGGAACCCTTTCGCAACGAGACGTGCTTTATATTTGTCAACGTCTCCATTGGGCTTCCTTTTTATGCGATAAATCCATTTACAACCAATGGGAGTATGATTCGAGGGAGGAACTAGGTCCCATGTGCCATTTTTAAGTAAGGCATTAATTTCATCATCTATGGCAGCACACCACTCAGGGATTTTTAAAGCTTGGGCAACAGTGTGAGGTTCATGAGATGGTGGCATGGGATTGGCAGTAGTGATGTTAACAAATGTATCGTTGAAATATCAACGATTTAAGGTTCGAGAACGGGTAGGACGTGTATGATCAGATGGTGGAGATGGTGAAATATGAGGTGTAAGTGCAGATGAAGAAGAAGATGGAGATGGTGGTGGAAAGGTGATTAGTGACTGAGTTGGTGATTGGTTTTGGGAGTGATCTGTAGAAGGAGCTTAGGAATTATTTATTGGTTGAGAAGGGGAGGGAGGTGCTGGTGGTGCGATTGATTGACGCAAGAGGTAGTGTAGGTGGTGGTGGTGCAGCAGTATTACAAAGAGGAGTAGAGAATGTACCTGATGAATGGTGAGAGTACATATTGCGTTGTGAAGGGGTCGCATGACAGGCTTCACGTACTAGTTGGGAGAACGAAAGATGTGTACTTTGTGCCTGCAAGGGAAATGTATCTTCCACAAACTTAACATGCCGTGATAGATATAACCGATTGGAGGTTGGATCAAAACATTTATATGCTGATTTGGAAGCTGAGTAACCAAGAAAGATACATGGCGTGGACCGTGGATGTATCTTGGACTGGGAATAGGGACGCAACCATGGGTAACACAGACAACCAAATGCTTTGAGACGTGTATAGTTAGGAAGGCGATTGAAGAGGATCTCAAAAGGTGTTTTGTTATGGAGGATGGGAGTAGGAAGTCTGTTAATCAGATAGACTACAGTTTGAAAGGCATATGACCAGTAACAAAGCGGAAGAAATGCATGGTGAAGTAGGGAAAGTAATGTTTCGACAATATGGCGTTGGCGTCGTTCTGAGGTGCCGTTATGTTCTGGGGTGTGGGGTGGAGTGGTGAAGTGTGAGATGCCACATGCTGTGAGAACGAGAACCAATTTTTCATACTCTCCACCATTATCAGAATAGACTGAAATCAAAGGAAGTTGAAAATATTTTTCAACCAGTAATTTGAACTGGGGAAATAGAGTGGACACATCAGATTTCTTTTTCATTGGATGCAACCATATGTATTTGGTAAAATGGTCCACAAATATTAAATAGTAATAAAAACATCAATAGGCTTATGAGAGGGTCCCAAACATCAATGTACACTAACTATAATGGCTTAGTGCTAACAAGAGAGTTTGTAGCAAATGGCATTTTATGACTTTTGTAACAAGAGCATGAATTGCATGAAAAATTTAAATCAGTAGGGTTTTTTGGAAGCAGACTAAAGCTTTGGAGAAGAGAGCGAAGCACTTTATTAGAAGGATGGCCGAGACGATGGTGCCACTCTGAAATAGTTGATTTTGTGGTCATGTTTATCTCAGGTTGAGCTACAGCTTGTGCATAGTACACATCTGTTAGAATATTAGAATAGTTGTTAGGCTAAGATAATATTCTGTATATTTTATCATTATCTCTTTCCTATAGACATACTAACCTAGATATACATTATCACACAATAGATATACATTATCACACAATAGGAATGAATAGGTTTACATAATATAGGTATCAAACCCACTAATCTAGCCTACAATTATGCTATACAGAATAATCTACATACTAACCTAGATATACATTATCACACAATAGGAAAGAGATAATGATAAAATATACAGAATATTATCTTAGCCTAACAACTATTCTAATATTCTAACAGAAAGAAACCTACCGTGAGGAGGGTAATATGAATATGGTTTGACAAAACTTTAGAGCATCTACAATAGATGTTATTTTTCTATTTTAAAGAAAGAATTTTAAAACTGTTTTATCATTGTGGACTTTTACAATAGTTCTTTACTATAAAGTAGCTCTTTTCATTTTTATTTTTTTTAGCATTTTCATTAATCTTCACCAATTTCCTATGTTATAAAAAGCTCTACCATGGTGAAAAATACTTTAAGCTTTTTATATATTGATTTGATGAGGATGTGGCATGTGAAAACCACAAAAAAAAAAAAAAAAAAAAAAAAAAATAGAGTTCTACCATTGTAGATGCTCAGCACCAAGAATTTTGGCCTCATTTCGTTACTATTATTTATGTCAAATTTTGTTAGTCAACTCATTACAAAAAGACTGGCGTTTTTTATTTTTGGACGATGTTAATCGACAGAAGGCAAACAGAGGGATAATTCCCACTTTATACATTGTGAGACTTAACTTACCACTGAGCCACCCCATTAAAAACATGTTCAATTTTTTTTTTATTACAATGATCATTTGATCAAAAGTGATTCATAATTAGGGTAACTTTGTCTTTCTTCAGGAGAACTATTATTGTGAGTTTCATCTCCCTGGTGAACACATATAGAAGCAAGGTTTTAAAAATAGAGTTGAAAATGTCAAAAGAGCATGCAAATCATAAGGGAGAAAAATTCAAAAAAGTATTATTTTGCAAGATGATATATCACAAATTCAAAAACATAATAAATGATGGACCTTTCTTTTACTAAGCTTCCATATTTTTAGTTCCAACACTTCCACAACGTGGCAACATAACGAATATTTAATTCAAATTCTATAAGAATCTATACTAATAAGACACGGCGCTAGGGCCAAATATTTTCGTTAAAAAAAAAAAAACCAAGGCGGATTTCAGCGGTAGGCGGCCCTCAACCCAACTAGTTGGAGCCTAGGCGGCGATTAATTATTTGAACAAGTTTCTAGACTGATTTTTAAGTTAATCCCGGCATTTTATGGCAGCCTAACGTTTAACCGAGAATGTCTTTTCGAACAGAGTACAAAAGCAAAACTACCTCCTTCTTCTTTCGATTCCACTTTAGTTTGCGCGCAATCCCTTTCAAGGCATCCAACAATTTTTATCACTTTTCGTCCAATTCGTCAACTAATTTTAATATAGGGTTAATTGCAATTTGGTTCATGACTTTTTCGAAAATTTGCAATGTTGATGCTGTGTTTTCAATTTCGCCAATTGATATACTCACTTTGTCATTTTGTTGCAATCCGACTACAAAAGTAATTGGGTGTTAGTTTTTTTAACAGATTTTATGTCATATGACTAGCACATGATGATTTAAGATGTTTGTGAAGCAACACATATCCGATTGGTATGATTCTTCTTTTTTAAACATAAGATAATATTTAAATCTACAACATATATTTTTGACATTTTTTTGGTGAACTAATTATATTATATTAATTTGAAATTTAAATAAATGATTTTTTTTTAAAAAAAATAGAGGACATGGGAAAAGTAATCTGAAAAAATTATTACTTTCCACCATGATATACCTTCTTTCCTAACGTTTGCTTTTTTCTACCCCTCCGCCATGTTCCCGCATCACTTCTTCCACCTACACTCTTCCCCCGATTCATCATTTTCTTTCTCTCCTTTTTTTCCTATCAAATATTTTTATGAACTGATGAACTACATATAACATTTACTTCATATGAAATATATTTGGGGCTAGCACATTTTTTTTAGATTATTATTTCACGTGTTTTTTTTTTTTTGCTTAATATTTAAAATTAAGATTTAATATAAAATAATATAATCACCTGAAAAATTGCCAAAAAAATATGTGTTGTAAATTTAAATATTATTTTCAATTAGAAAAAAAAATCACATCAATCAGATATGTGTAGCTCTAAAAATATATTAAAATGTCCCTTAAGACGTCATATGCTAGTCACATGACAAAAATCTGTTAAAATACTAACACTTAGTTACTTTTGCAATTGGATTGCAACAAAATGACAAAGTGAGTGTACCAATTGACGAAATTGAAAAGACAGCATCAACATTGCAAGTTTTGGACAAAATCAGGAACCAAATTGCAATTAACCCTTTAATATAAGCAAAAAATTAAATACAACTTCTAGCGTTTTTCTAATGTGTGCGTTAAAGGACATACATTAATGTCCTTAAACAAGGCAATCAATGTATTTTTATGCTTCCATAAATATGTAAGTTTATTTATATAAAAAATATTTCTACAATTATAGAAATGAAAAGGGTAAAGTAATTATATAAATACATTGATTGTCTTATTTAAGTAGCTTAATATGTTCCCTTAGAATGAAAGGTTTACTTACTCTAATGTTCGGAAATATAATTTATCACCATATATGAGTAACAGGAGTCGAGTTCAAGATACAAATATTCATAAGCCATTCAAGAAAGACTTGATTGAGATTAGGTGGGAATATTTTAATGCGGAAACGGATGATGACATGTTCTACTACTTATCAGAGGGTATTCCATGTAATTTTAATTATTTTCTATGATTTACTATGTATTTTAATATATTTTATTTTCACATGTAATTTTCATGTTATAATTTATTAGATATTAATTTATTAACTAATATAAAATTTTATAAAATAAATATATCATTAAGATAATTTATTATTAATGATAAAAATTAATTACAATGACATTTATAATTAATCATTCTTGTGTGAAAAAATATATGTATATAGCTATAATAGTTATATAATAAATGAGTGAGAAAGAGAAAAACTGATAACTTTTATCATGAATGAGGGTAAAATTGTTTAGAATTGTGTTTATTAGTAATGGAGCTAAGGTGAGAGAGATATGGATGCCATGACTCAATTTTATAAAGTCATGACTGCAAATTCTCTTGGTGAAGAAGTAAGGGAAGGAGTGCTAATGATTGATCATTATCAAAGTCGGTTACTTTTTCAAAGCTCTTAGATTTGCATTCACAACACCTTTTTTTCCCTTTTTTTCCAAGATGTTTAAACATTTTCATTGGAGTATAAAGTCGTACGCATGGCATTATAATGCGTAAGGATGGTAATTTGACTGAACCTTATGTGAACGAAGGCGATCTGATCCAATAAAGTAAGATTCAGTCTACAATTTCTAAAATCTGATCGGATTCGGATCATGCTAACAATTTGACCAAAATCCGACCTGATTCAACATGAACCCTAAATAATATATTCATATACGTAAAATATATTTAATATTTTTTTAAATTGTATTATTTCTTTATTTGTGTTTGTGGGTGAGATGTTGATGATTTTGTACTATTCTCTATAGAACATTCAGCGTTGTGCTTAAAAATAAATTTAGCTCAAACAAATCTTAGTCTAAAATTAATTTTTTAATGCAGATCAAGTCGGGTAAGAATAGTCTCGGGTTCTTGAGTATCAGGTCGGGTCTATAGCTTTAAGGTTTGGATTGAGTTTGGATCAAGGGAGATCCAACTCGAACCGGACGCGTTGACATCCCTACTAATACTATATCTACAATATATGAGATAATTACTCCTCTAAAACAAGATAATTTAATTTAGTATTTTATATTCAGCATAAACATAAATTTTAATTGAATATTAATATTGATTTATTATTTTATTAAACTATAAGAATATTATTGTCTAAAGACTCCTTTAAATTGTTATTTTCATTTAGAAAAAGACTCATTTAGAGGACGGGTGGTAATACAAGATTTTGCTTAATGCAGTGGGCTGCTGCTGACTACTTCCGAATGTAACTTATGTGGGTCAATTCCTTAAATCCCTTTAGACTAAAGTTTTTTCTTTATTAGGAGTCAGGATTTTTGCAATTTTCCTTAGCCCCTGAGACAAAATACCCTTTGGACTCTTTAAAGCATATTTCTCAGCTCATGCAACCATCCCACTCTGAGAGACATGTCTCAGACCTATAAAAATACTGAGTCATGTCTCATAGCTACAAACATATTGATCACCCATGTCTCATAGCTATAAAAACGCTCTCAGAGCTATAAAAACACTGTGAAACATGTCTCAGAGCCAATAAAAACACTGAGAGTTATGTCTCAGCCATAAAAGCTCTGAGACTCAACTCTTAGAGAAAAAAAAATACCACTGTTAGTTGTCTCACAAAACGGAAAAATAATATATCAAGATTGAAGCAAATTTTTTCTTGAGACACAAGTCTCAGAGGCAATATACACTTTGAGAGACACAAGTCTCAGACCTAATATCAAATAAAAAAACTCACGAGAAAAACAAACCCAAAAATAACAAAATCAGAGTGCCAATACAACCATTTAATGCACAAACGAGATGGAAACATGTTCAATCTACAAGATTACTATAACCCCCACCAAATCAACTAATTGAGTCCCACATAGACAAACAAAATCAGAGAGCTACTACGTACAGTGGGTTCTACACAATTGAAAAATGTCTAAATGATTATTATCCGTAATAACATCATAAAATCATAAACATTAAATAATTGATTTAAAGCTAGAAAAAAAACACCAATAATTGGCAAATGCGCTGCCACAGGCAAAGGCGCCCAAACAGTGTTTATCGGAGCTCTGAATCATTCCAACGCAATGCTAATATCATGGACGGACTCATTTCTCAACTTCATTCCCACATACAAAAGGTCCCTCCCTCACTTCTTCTCTAACTCTTTACAACTTTTAAATATCAATACAATAGTACTTTTATACTTGCTCCGGGGAGACAAAGCGCCGAAAGAGATCCATCGGATTTGGAAGGTCGCGAGTAGAGGTGGAAGTTACCGGCAACTGGAGGAGGAAGGGAGTTAGGGTTTGGGGATAGAGAGAAAGTGTGTGTGACGAGAATGAGGGGGGAGAGAGAGAGAGAGAGAAGGGTGCAGTTTTATTGGTGTTTATGGGTAGTTTGAGGTTTACATTATTATGTTAGATGAGTGAGGGAGCTTTAAAGCAATAGATGTTTTATTATATGGATTGTATAAACTAAGAGAAATTAATGACTCTTGATAAAGAGTTGGGTTAGATTCTAGGGGTGTGGGAAATAAATCCAAAATATATATATATAGTGAGTGCAAAATTTAGCTTGCGTAGTTACTATATAACCTAACCTTCTTTAATTTTAACGGTTTTTCTAACATGAAGGCACATGCTAAGTTTCTTAAATTAGGAAATCAACACGTTTATATGCTTTCATAAATATGAAAGTTTTTTTTTTATATATATACTCCCTCCATCCCACCTCACTTGAGACTTAAGAGATGGGCACAATACCTAGGAAAAAGAATAAAATAAGGGAAATGTGTGGTAGAAAATGAAAAAAGAGAATGAGTGGAGTTAATAGTAGGTTGCTTGAATGAATTGTGTGGTGGAAAATGAAGAGAGAGAATAAGTGGGTGGGTAGATTGAATATAAAATTATAAAAAGATTACCATTTTGGGGAGTCTCAAGTGAAGTGGGACGGACCAAAATGAAAATAAGTCTCAAGTGGGGTGGGACGGAGGGAGTATATAATATTTTTTTATAATTATAGAAATAAATTAGTTAAATTAAATTTCATAAATACATTGATTGCCTTATTTAACAAGCTTAACATGTGCCCTTAAAGCACACATTAGAATAACCGTAATTTTAAAAATCTTTTTAGTGTCGCCTAATAATTCCTATCTGAGAGTAAACTCTGTGTTTCTAATGTTTCGAACACCTCCATAAATAATAATTACTAAAGTTATACACATTATGCCTTGAGTTAATAATTTATTTGAGTTTTTATGATCATCAACTTTGACAAAATATATGGCAACTTAATCATCTCAAGGAAATTTAAAATATAATTTTGACAAAAGTATCAAATGATGCAACATATTAAACTTTTAAACTATAAAAAACTAGTACGAAGTGTCATTGTGGCATTGCCATGTAAATATCATGTCTAACATTGACTTTAATTTTGATGATATTTTATTGATGTGGTTAACGTGGCGCATAGGGATGGCAATTTGACCGAACCCGCTCCGTATCCGTGACAGTCCGCACCGCAGCGGGGCGGGTTTGGTAACCTTTTTTCAAAACCCGGCGGGTCACGGGGCGGGTATGGTTGCACACTAAAACCCGCGGGGCCCTGCCCCGCCCCGCTCCGTATACTAGTATATGCATTTAATTACTATAATGTCCCTAACACATTTCAATTATTACCTCAATATATGCTCCATTGGCTTAGAAAAAGTAGTAACAATGGGCTAGTAAGATTTTACTGCATACGGGGCGGGGCGGGGCGGCAGCGGGTTTGGCGGTTGGCGGGGCGGGGCGGGTTCGGTACAAGGGGGCTTGGTTGAGGGGCGGGTTTGGTAATGAGCGAACCCGCTCCGTATCCGCCCCGTTGCCATCCCTAATGGCGCAAATGTGGTAGTGCTGCGCTGGCAATTTCATTATTTTTTGACGCCTTAAGTAAATGTACTCACAAAATCTTGTAAAAAACGCGTTTTACACTAACCGGGTGTAAAACGTGTTTTTCAAATAACGGCTTAAGAGGGATTAAAAGACGCGGTGACAATTTTGTAAATAAGTGGAACTCATGAAAATCTCAGCAGGCACATTTTAAAACAAGAGGAGGCATTTTTCAATACTTCACAGCAGACATATTTTAACTCTAGAGGAGACACTTTTTTAGAGCAGGCATGTTTTAACTCTAGAGGAGACACTTTTTTTTTAACTTTTAACAGTGCCTTTTTTGAGAAAAAATAAGTGCCGGCTCTAGTTAAAAAATGTGCCTCCTGCAGTTTCAAAACATGCCTCCTTCAGTTTCAAAACATGCCTCCTGAGATTTTTTTGAACATTTAACATTGTCTTTTTTAAAGAAAAAAAATGCCTGCTCTAGTTTAAAAATGTGTCTCCTGCAGTATAAAAATATGCCTCCTCCAGTTTTAAAACATGCTTGCTCCAGTTTCAAACCCCAGTTTCAAAATATGCCTCTTGAAATTTTTAGTAAAAAAAAAAAACTCAACAGGCACTTATAAAAATGCATGCTTTAAAATTTAGAAGTGCCTCTTTGAAAAAAAAAATGCATGTTATGGTTTTACAAAGTGCCTGGTGTGGAGTTTCAAAAATATGCCTCCTTCAGTTTCATAATATGCCTCCTGCAGTTTTAAAATATGTCTCCTGAGATTTCATAAGTTTCAAATATTTACACTTATGCCACCGCATCTCTTAAACACTACTTGCCGTTATTAATAAAACACGTTTTACACTAAGCCTAGTGTAAAACGCGTTTTACAGGAGACTTATTCAAAAGAACTAGTATGTTGTAGTATTTGACATTTTTATCAAATGTACTTAACTTAATTTCAGAACTAGTTAATATATTATAATAATTGATCACAATTGAAATATACGTTGCACATTTTGTTAATTTGGATTTTATATCCCCGTATAAATAAAGTGACGGCCATAACATTTTGTGGCGAGATCATTGTCTGTATTACTTTAGAGAGACTTAAGTACTCTGAGATAGCCGGATCTATCAAATCAGAGCTATTGTGGATAGCAATATGCTATTATTAGGGAAATCGAAATCTTAATCTGCTCAGAGTGTATAATTTGTCAATCTGTTCTAGTGATCTAGAAAAAATTGTATGTATATGAGATATGAATTTGTAAGCCCTATTAAGATTCTTCCACATGTTTTATTTTTACCCGTGAACGTAGCTAAAATGTCGTTAGTGAATCATATGTATTGTGTGTTTTTTAGTTACTTTCATGGTTTATATTTGTCTTTCTACATTCGTTGTAACAAACTGGTATCAAAGCTCCAGTTAGGAGTTTTAGGGCTTCTACATAATCAAAGTTTGATAGTATGAGGAAAATATATCTGAGATGAACACGATGATAGAGGGAGAAAACAATTTTAGCTTAATGGCGAATCAAGATGAAACCTTTGTTAAAACGACATGGCTTATGGGCGCCTTTAACCAAGGACAAGAAGGGTAAAAGGATGAGATGCCTGTTCTAGAGGAGAAGGCACATCCAACGATAATACCGTGTCTTGTAGTTGATGTCCTCATTGAAGTATCAGCAGACGGTGTTGGTGAAGTTGGAGAGTCTGCACATAACAGAGCCTCTAGCTAACAAGTTGCTTCTGAAGCAATCTTTATTTGATCTACCATATACACAAATGCTTGTTACTCGGGAATTATATAGATCAATAAACACAATATTATCAGAATTGCAGAATATTGATTTTATGATTGAGGATGAAGAGGTTGCATTTCTGTTGGTTCTTTGATCATTTCGTGTGAAAATTTTGTGACAACAACAAAGAAGTTTAGAAGAAACATTGCTACAATGAATAAAAATTTGGTACAAAATGACACTGTAAAATCCATTATTTATAAAGGCCAATCACCATCTGCTATGTCATGTTCAGTAGCGGACCTCGAATTTTCAACCACCGGGTGCACAATTTACACTAAATAAGTTCAAACTAAAATTTTTCATAACGCAATTACATTACATTACATAACTTCAAATACAATTGTCTCATATGGGGAAAAAATATAATTATCTAAATCAAATTTGTCCGGAACGTTTTTTCAGAGCTTGAAAACGTTTGATAACATCTTCGTCTGTAGCTTCTCGAAGCAAATCTTGGTGCATAAGGACTACTAGAATTACCCACCCCAAAATTAGTTTCACTATCCCCCAAGAAAAATTATTTTGATAAGAAACTTGTCTATATTCAATAATCAACAAAACACCACAAATCCTTAAAAAAAAATCTTTGAAATAAACAGTCAAACACATATAAATTTATAATCAAACATTTAATTAACACATACTCCCTCCGTCCCAGACAAAGTGAGACTTTTGGTCAACTTGATTGCACTTTGACAATAATTTGAAAGCTAAATAATGATCGTAATGAAAATTTAAAAATTGTTATTGTATCATTATTCATAATATTTTCAATAACAATTTTCAGATATTAAATATGAAAATTATTTTTATTTAAATTATTTCAAACCCTAGATTTCTGTTTATTTCAATTTGACGAGACGAGAATTAAGAACTTACAAAAGGGCAGATGATTGAGATTGAGAATGGATGATCCACCCCAACCCCCGGGCCCCGACGGTCTACTCCGATCTACTCGACTACTCCTCTCGTTTTCTATGCGTGAATGCTTCTCTTTCTCTTTTGCGTTCTCTCTTCTTTCTTTCTTTCTTTCTGTTCTCCGCGTTCTCTCTCTTTTTTCTCCGCGAGCGTTACAGCGTTAGATAGGGGTGTGTTTGTGTTTCTCTTTTCCTAAGTTCACACACCTTCCAGTTATTTTAACACCTTCACTTATTTTTTGAAGGTGCACTTAGTAAAAATTTTTTTTTAAAAAAATTTGGTTGACCAGATGCACGTGCACCCCCTTCCACTAATTCATGCTATTCTCCTAGAGTTGCACACAGAATAACCAAACACCATAAAATTCCAAAAGATTTGGGCAACGAAGTACAAAATTAAATATAATTGCTTCTTGTGTGTCCAATCAATTGGCTTGCGGTGGGTCATGAAGAATGAAACAGGTGGTGTGTTTTCAATTCCATGTAATTATCAATCGTTAAACGGTCGTCGCACCATTGTTCATCCAAAAATCAAGAAAATTTATCCACCCAACACAAACCAAGAAAATACAATTATTCAGTTGTTTCAAGCTTCAACAGAAGCATCCTAAAATCTTTCTTACATCCACGTTCGGCCACACATCTACCAGGGACTCAAAAACTCACATTAGTTTGTGTTAGAATATTATCACCACTCTTGGGATAATATTCGCTTTATCCCTTTGTAATTTAAATGCCTTCCATGTAAATAGCAACTAGTTTAATAGTTAGTTAAATAGATTCAAATATACTAGATAGAGATAGATACAATCCTAGACTAAGTTTATCACATAATATGTACTCTATTTATACTGGAATGTACAGAGAAAGAGATCACGGAATAAACCTCTTTTATGGTATCACGAGTTCTAGGTATACCTTTCTTCCGCTGCGCCTAGGCTCTTGATATTGACGATCTCCTCTTCATCATCTTTCTTATCTTTTTTCTCAGTCGACTATCTCGGCCAAATCGTCTTTTCACCCGGCTCTTGCCGTAGCCAATATCAAGAATAATATTTCTATTACGCTTGAGTTGGAAAACGTCCAATACGCGACGTGGGCTGAACTTTTCAAGGTTCATGCTCGTTCTCATCAGGTCCTCCATCACATAGTCACTCCAGCGGCAGGCAAGGAAAAGACGCCGTCGACGGATGACGAGGTTGAAATGTGGTCGGTGTTGGACGCTAAGGTTCTCAGTTGGATATACTCCACCATATCCACTGACCTCCTTAACACCATTCTCGAACCTGCGTGGAATCGCTTGGGGGACATTTTTCAAGACAACAAAAATTCTAGGGCTGTGAGTCTTGAACAGGAGTTCTCTTCGACCCTCATGGAATCTTTTCCCTCCACCTCCACGTACTGTCAACAATTTAAGCAACTAGCAGACCAATTGAAGAACGTTGGATTCCCGGTCTCTAATGACCGCCTCGTTCTCCAAATGGTGGCTGGTCTTTCGGAAGCTTTCAATGGTGTTGCAAGCTTACTCCGTCAGAGAAACCCTCTGCCTCCCTTTCACCAAGCACGGCCAATGGTCACACTTGAAGAAGCTGGACTACAGAAGAAGGCGGCTATGGGTTCCGCACTGGTAGTTCGGGATAATGCTCACTCTTTGCCGGCGGCCATTACTCCTCCTCCTTTAGCTCCGGTGACTGGGGGACAGAAACATGGGAACCGCAATAATGGCAAGAAACAATCTGGTGGGAAGAATAACGGGAAAGAGGGAAACAAGAAAGGCGGCAGTTCGGGCAGTCGTGGCTCGTCTGATGGCACTCCGCCGTGGAATTCTCAGTGGAATGGTAGAGGGAAACAACATTGGGGCACCGCCTGGAATTGGCCATGGGCCATTCCCCCATGCCCATATCCTACTAATTCTGGCCCATGGTCCAGAGGCCCAATCTTTCCTCCTCGCCCTCAATCCGGTGTGTTGGGCCCGCGTCCTAATCAGGCCTATGCTGCTTTTGGGCCGAGTTCTCCAACTGATATAGAGGCTGCCATGCATACAATGGGTCTCAATCCTCCAGAGCCGAACTGGTATATGGACTCTGGAGCTACTTCCCACATGACTTCCTCGTCAGGTACTCTTACGCCCCATTTCAATTTGAGCACTCATCATGGAATCACTGTTGGTAGTGGTCATTCGATTCCAATTAAAGGTTATGGACACACACACCTTCCCTCTTCTACTCCGTCCCTCACCCTTAAAAATGTTCTTCATGCTCCTAAACTGATCAAAAATTTGGTTTATGTCCGTAAATTAACCACTGATAACTCTGTTTCTGTTGAATTTGATCCGTTTGGTTTTTCTGTGAAGGATTTCCGGACGGGGAGACAACTCATGAGACGTGAGAGTCGGGGCTAACTCTATCCAGTCACTACTTCTCATTCCGCTTTTTCTGCTTTATCTCCAGTTTTATGGCACGAACGGTTAGGTCACCCGGGGATGCCCATCGTAGAATCTCTTAGGCAAAATAAATTCATAGATTGTAGTAGGGCGAAGTTAGATCATGTTTGTCACGCTTGTTCATTAGGGAAACATGTAAAACTTCCATTTAATAAATCTACATATATCACGTTATTTCCCTTTGATTTAATTCATAGTGACTTATGGACCTCTCCTATTCTTAGCTCTTCGGGGCACATGTATTAAGTCTTGTTTCTAGATGATTATTCTCGTTTTTTATGGGTATTTCCCCTTGCTCATAAATCAGATGTCTTCTCTATTTTTTTGACATTTCGTGCTTATGTTCGCACACAATTTGAGAGAGATATTAAAACTTTTCAATGTGATAACGGTCGGGAATTCGATAATGCCAAATTTTGGGACTTGTGCAAACAACACGGGTTATCTTTTCGCCTTTCCTGCCCAGACACTTCACCTCAAAATGGGAAAGCCGAACGGAAAATACACACTATTAATAATATAGTCCATACTCTATTAGCTCATGCTTTACTTCCTCCCTACTTTTGGCATCATGCGGCTCAAATGGCCAAGTATGTTCTTAATATCCTCCCAAACAAATCATTGAATTATGCTTCCCCTCTTAATATTCTTTATCAGAATGATCCGCCATATTCGGATTTACGGGTGTTTGGTTGCTTGTGTTATCCGTTATTTCCATCTCCTACTATAAATAAACTCCAAGCACGTTCCTCTCCGTGCGTTTTCTTAGGATATCCCTCAAATCAACGCGGGTTTAAATGTTTTGATTTAACAACTAAGAAAATTATCATTAGTAGGCATGTTCGGTTTGACGAGTCCACATTTCCTTTTGCTTCTTTACATAAGTCCACTCCTATGTCTTATGATTTCCTGGATGATAGTTTCTCTCCTTATACTTTGGGTCACTTAACCTCTCAAACTTCTGGGCCGGCCCAACCTATCAATCCTCTGGAGTCTCCAATCACTTCTCCTATAGCTCATATGGGCTCTCCCATACATGGCCCATCTCCAGCAAATTCCTCTCCTGACTCAACTGATTCTATCAGTCCGGTCCTCCCAGCTCAACCATGTCCTACTCTTGGCCCTGTTACCCGGTCACAAAGGGGCATTTTTAAGCCAAAAATACCATTTAATCTCCACACTAGTCTCTCAAAACCCCCCCTCCCTCGTTCTCCTGTGTTAGCCCTTAATGATCCAAATTTGAAGATGGCTATGACTGATGAATATAATGCTCTTATTGATAATAGGATGTGGGAGTTGGTTCCCCGTCCACCTCAGTCTAACGTTATTCGTTCTATACGGATTTTTACTCACAAAGACAGTGCGGATGGTACTTTTGAGCATCACAAAGCTTGTCTAGTATGTGATGGTAAAACACAACGGGTGGGGATTGATTGTGGTGAGACATTTAGCCTAGTGGTTAAACCGGCGACAATTCGGACTGTGCTTAGTCTCTCTGTTTCCCGTAAGTGGCCACTCCGTCAACTCGACGTAAAGAATTCATTTTTACATGGAACTCTTAACGAGACCGTTTACATGCATCAACCATTGGTATTTCGTAGTAAGGACTTTCCGGATCATGTTTTCTTATTGAAGAAGTCACTTTACAGCTCAAGCAAGCCCCGTGGGCGTGGTATCAAAGGTTCGCAAATTTTGTGTCTTCCATTGGGTTCACTCAAAGCCGATCGGACCACTTCTTGTTTGTGTACAAACAAGATAGTTCCATGGCTTACTTATTGGTGTACGTGGATGACATACTCCTTACGGCTTTCTCCCAAGATTTATGTGACTCGGTTATTTCTCACCTCCACTCTGAGTTCGCCATGAAGGACTTAGGTCCTCTCGGATCTTTTCTTGGTATTTCCGTCTCCCGCCATAATGACACCCTTTTCCTTTCCCAGCGCAAGTACGCTTCGGAAATAGTGGACCGCGCCGGTATGTCCTCTTCCAAACCTGCTGCAACTCCTGTTGACACAAAGCCTAAACTTGGTGCTTCTTCCAGTGCTCCTTACTCGGATCCCTCTCACTACCGTAGTCTTTTCGGGGCACTCCAATACCTAACGTTCACTCATCCCGATATCACATATGCAGTCCAACAAGTGTGCCTTTTCATGCATGCTCCTCACGATATCCACATGCAGGCCTTAAAGAGGATTATACGGTATATTCAGGGTGCCCTTCATCTCGGGTTATACTTGTATCCGTCTTCCACTACTTCGTTGGTTGCATACACTGATGCGGACTTAGCAGGGTGTCCGGATACGAGGCGTTCTACCTCGGGCTACTATGTATTCTTGGGAGATAATCTCAACTCATGGTCCGCCAAGCGACAAGCTACCATCTCTAGATCGAGTGCTGAGGCTGAGTATCACGGCGTGGCTAATTTCGTTTCGGAGTCCTGTTGGCTTCGAAATCTCTTACTCGAACTTCATTGTCCTCTACCGCAAGCTACATTGGTTTATTGCGATAATATAAGTGCCATTTACCTCTCGGGCAACCCTGTCCAACATCAAAGAACGAAACATATTGAGTTGGATATTCACTTTGTGCGGGAAAAAGTGGCTCGTGGTGAGATTCGAGTTCGGCATGTTCCGTCCCGACATCAGATAGCGGACGTGTTTAAAAAGGGTCTTCCGCTGGTTTTGTTTGACGAATTCTGAGACAGTCTCAACGTGCGACAACCTCCCGTTTCAACTGCGGGGGAGTGTTAGAATATTATCACCACTCTTGGGATAATATTCGCTTTATCCCTTTGTAATTCAAATGCCTTTCATGTAAATAGCAACCAGTTTAGTAGTTAGTTAAATGAGTCGTTCTTGTGAAAAACGCGTTTTACACTAGTTTTAGTGTAAAATGTGTTTTCCACATAGAAAGGTTTTGGGCAGGCACTTTTCGACACTGTAGGAGGCACTTTCCAATATTTTTACAGTAGGCACTTTTTTTGGGACTTTCACAGCAGGCACTTTTTTACCTTAGAGAAGGCACTTTTTTGGCACTTGAAAAAAAAAAAAAAAACCACCAGACATGTTTTAAAACTCAAGCAGACACTTTTTTACCTTTGAGAAGACACTTTTTTTGGCACTTGAAAAAAAAACAGCAGGCATGTTTTAAAACTCAAGCAGGCACTTTTTTACCTTAGAGAATACACTTTTTTAGCACTTGAAAAAAAAAAAAAAAAAAAAAAACACAGCAGGCATGTCAAAACATGTGTCTGCTCTAGTATTAAAATCTGCCTGCTGTAATATTAAAAAATGCCTCCTACAGTTTCGAAAAGTGCCTGGTGAGTTTTCATAAGTTCCAGTTATTTACATCAATGCCACCGCGCCTCTCACAGCGTTCTCCGCTTTTTGCGCAAGCTAATATTTACAAGTATGCCACCGGCTTAAAAACACGTTTTATACTAAGTTAGTGTAAAACAGGTTTTTCCCAAGATTTTGTGTAGTTAAATAGATTCAAATATACTAGATAGAGATAGATACAATCCTAGTCTAAGTTTATCACATAATATGTACTCTATTTATACTGGAATGTACAGAGAAAGAAATCACGGAATAAACCTCTTTTAGTTTGCTAGGCTTGTGTGCACCGTAAATGAATTTAGAATTCTCCAAAACTCGAACTTATCGTCAAAGCACCACAAACCCAGTTCACTACTACTTACCTTGTCAATCAAATGGATGTCGCTGACCGGTTATCTAATCCCTCCGGCCTCCGCCGATCCCAGAGACCTCTTCGATCGCCAATCGGTGGCCACAAACCCAATTCGCCATCTGTATAAAAAAAAATCCAATCCCACCCTCCTGTTTCAATCTCTCCATTCTCAAATTCTTGTCCTCCATTATCGAAGAAATTCTAATGAGAGAGAAAAAAAAAAGAGGAACTTTGGGTGGATTCTGACCACATTTTGAATTTGATGATGTTTTGTGGTAGCAATCAATTGTGTTAGTGCAGACGGAGGTGTTACCTCAGATGTTGCCACTGACAGTCTAAGTGTTGTGACGAAAATAATTTGTAATTTGACATTTCTTTCTAATATAATTTTATACTAATGTCCTAATATTATTGTCTAGATGTTGGTCCATATTTTCAGGTATGATAAAGTTGATTTATGGAGCTTAAAGCATGGAGAAGAAATTAATAAATATTTATTCATAAATGGCGAGTTATTGGAGGAGTTACAAACATATTTAACATGTGTTAAATATGTTAAATATGGAGAATACCAAGTCCAAGGTTTGTTGCTGATCAAATGGATGAAGTACAAGGCGTTGGAAGCTTGGAGTACAACAAGGTGATGCATAGACTTGGGCATGAAGTTTTCGGTTGAGAAAATCAAGGAATGAAGACCAAGTCTTGCACAAATTATGGAGATAAAGCTCACACATTCTCCCCCACTCTCTCACACGTGAATAGCAGCCACAAGGCTGTTTATTTGAGTAGCCTCCAAGTATTTGTGGCTATATAAAGTGCTTGGATGAAGACATTGAAGACAAGCCAAATATCACACACATCCATAGCACAAAGATCAAAGTACTCTTGGCTCCTTTAAGATTCTTTCTCCCATACACTCTTTTATCACTCAAATACTTCGGGTTTGAGTGAGTTTTGGTTAGGATAGAATCTTGTACTTTGTTCTTAGTTTGGTTCCATAGAGAGTATATCATATTAGTTATAGGGAACCTTTTGACTTTGTATTTGGTACACTTATTAAATATAAAGTTTTCACCTAAGGGCAATCTCAAGTTATATTTATATAACTTGAGAAAAATATATCTCTTGTGCTATTTAATTTTCCGCTGCAAAACTCTTTTATTTTTGTGTGTGTGTTTTCTGTCCGTCAGAAAGTGTTACCTGGGGTGTTACCTAACATTTGAGGTAACATTTGTTCTCAGTAAGCCTTTGACAAACAATTTCAAATTGAAGACTAGAAATAGTAGTCTTATGGTACTTAAGTACCACTCCAACTTTCCTTCAAAAAAAAAAGGTACCACTCCAACTTTCATTTCCCGTTCCATGTGGAATATCACAAATAAATTGGAGACTGGGAAAGAAATTTAGTTTGCGTGGGGAATTCAAAGGGATCCAATGGATTGCAACCTTGATCGACGGCTAGGGAAACAATGCATTTGGTTGTGAGTGACAATTGAAAGATTTGATTGAATCTTTGTCAATCAACTTGTTTATACTGAGATATCTCTATATCTTTGTCCATGATGCTCTTTTCCTTATTTATTGTAAATCATATATTTCCTTTCTAGAGATAGGACTCATCAGTAGAATTAAGACTTGTATATATATATATGTAACGTGCTGGTATACAATATGTAATGGAATACAATTATATTTCTTCACCTTCTGAGCCGGATTTGTTCATGGCATCAGAGCTAATCGCTCCATAAAGCTTCCGCAATTTTTTCTTTTACTCTTTAGGGATTTCGACATTAAACCATCACCATGACTGGGAATAGTGGTAGCAAGGAAAAAAGCAGCGCCGCTGGTGGAGTCACGGTGGACGTAATGTCCCCTTACTATATTTCGGCTTCGGATAGCCCCAATATTATCTTTGTCAGCGATCTCCTTCGCGATGGGAATTATGCGGACTGGGCAGACGAGATGAGTAACGCTCTTTTTGCAAAAAAACAAATTCGGATTTGTTGATGGAACAATTCCGATTCCCAAGGAAGGCGCTGAAGAGTTGTTACTATGGAAAAGGTGCAACGCAATGGTAAAGGGTTGGTTACACAGTTCCATGAAAAAGGAAATCCGGAGTAGTGTAAAACACGCAACAACGGCACAAGAAATATGGGAGGATCTATGTGAGCGCTTTGGTGCTGAGAGTGCGCCACAAGCCTATGAACTGAAGAGGGAAATAACGCTCACTAGACAAGAGAAACTCTCGGTGTCCTCCTATTACACTAAGCTTAAAGGTTTGTGGGATGAGATACAAGCGATCCTACCTATGCCGAAGTGCAAGTTTAATGGGTGTACTTGTGATGTGTCAAAGCAGTTCATTGAAATGCGAGAGAAGGAGCGCTTGTACGAGTTCCTAATGGGCCTGGATGAAAGCTTTGGAACAATCAAGGCGCAAATACTCAGCACAAAACCAACGATGACTTTGGGAACGGCTTACCACCTCGTTTCAGAAGATGAAAGGCAGAAGTAGATAGCAACTGCTGGGAGGGCAAGCATTGAGGCAGCAGCCTTTCAAGTTCAGGAGGTTCATCGATAAGGGAAAGAGAATGGGCAACGGGAGAAACCCAAGTGCAGCCATTGTGGAAAATATTATCACACTGTCGAAAATTGTTACGAGTTAATTGGGTATCCGGAAGGTAAAAAGAAAGGGGGAGACAACGGAGGAAAGAAAAGGAGTGGCAAAACAGCTCACCTTGCAACCGCAGAAGAAAGCCCCATCCCAGGTTTGTCGGCAGCAAGCTTCGCAAAACTAGTTCAGTATTTCAACATGAGCTCTGATGATCAAAGCAGTGGCCAGACAAAGACAAATAGCCATCCAACTGCGAACATGGCCGGTAAGATCATTGATACTAAGCCTTGGATTATTGATTCAGGGGAAAGTGAACACATCACGTGTGATGCCACAATTTTGGAGAACACTCGAAGATCCAAGACAGAAGTTCTAGTCAAAATCCCAAACGGAGATGCTATACCAGTGGAGGGTTTTGGTAGCGCAATTTTACCAAACGGGCTAAAACTAAACCACGTTCTTAATATTCCGAATTTCAAGTGCAATTTAATTTCGGTTAGCAAACTAACCAAGTATTTTAATTGTGCACTAATTTTCTTACAGGACTTAGCTTCGAGGACGCTGATTGGGATGGGTAAGCGACACAATGGTCTTTATTTCATGGAACCGACTGGTAGGCTTAGTCGCACACCTACTAAATTAGACCTGAACTCGGCCACTAATAATGTAATTAGGGTAAGTCAGGGTCGATCCACGAAGAACGATGATTATTTGCGAACAGTCACTTGACCAGATTGGGGGTTTGATTTTGATTGTAAATAATTCCTAGACGGGAAATTAAACTAATTGTGATTAAAACAATGAATTAAAAAGCACTTCAGATTTGATACTGTCACCGGATTTTAATTCTAATATCACTGATAATTCTAATCTCCGTTAATCTTATTCACTTGATTACGAGATGTATTTCAATCTCTGTCTCTTCTTTCAGAATAGTTTATAGCAGTGGCACACTCACTATAAACCCTAATTAAAATTAAACCTAAACTGGCACAGAAAAGGTCTAAAGATTAATTGATGAAGTTTAAAGAGACTAAAATCAAGAACGCTTTCTAAAAATAAATTAGATAATCGTCTAATCTTGCCTACTCCCCGAATTGCTATGGCACATACACAATTCGTGGAGATGCTACAATGAAAACCCTAATTCTGGCACAGAACGAGTAATCTAGCAAAGATCAATAAAGAGGACAAGTAAATTGGCCAGATTTACAATCCCTAGAAATCAATCTAAAACGGTACAAGCAAGATTATGAACAAGAATTAATAAAGAAAAAGAAATACCTCAATAGAAATAAAAAAAACCCGGATCAAGTTCTCAAATCCAAAGTAATGGAGTTTTAGTTCTCCATTAATGGTTTACAAAGCTCCAGAAGAGAAAAAGAAAATAAAATACGTAGTGTTCTTCTCCCCAAAGTCGATCTCCTCTAAAACCTCTTTTTTTTCAAACTAATAATGACTCCCAAAAATAATTAAAACTTCCTATTGGATAATGCAAAAGAATAATAATAAAAATAAAATAAAAAATCCCAAATAAAACAATTCATCCAGCCGAGCTTTCTGTTTGCGGAAAACCCAAATCAAAAGGCTGACTTCCACAATGTGAGCCATAGGACAAGAGTTGCCCTTGAATTTGCTTATGTCGGGCATCTTGAACTTATCGGGAAGAGCTGCCATAGTACTCATGAGGATGGATGATTGATAAAGGCTTGTGTGAGAGCCTTTCCCCATGTTGAGCCCATTGAATTTTTGGTCGATGTAGGCCATGATAGAATCCACCATTTTGGGCTCATTGTTCTCGGAACTCGGATCCCCCATTATCTTGGTGCGGGTGTTGACATAAGGACTTTTGAACAAACCCTCGGTCCACTCGGATTCATCATCATTATTCTTGTTCTTCCCCTTGGCAAGGTTAGTGAGCTTTTCTTTCATTAGCTCCATCTCGGCCTCGTAGGCCTCCCTTTGGCTGTCGAGGTGGGATTGCCAAATGTCGTCTTTGCTTTGTGCCTCCTTATTAAGGGTGGAGACTTGCTCTTGGAGGAGTTGGACCATGGTTGAAAGCTGTTCGAGAGACATGGTGTTGCTGCTGCCGGTCATGGTTGATGTAGGAGCTGTTGGAGTGATCTCTTCACGGACTAACCGATTTGCCGAATCCCGGTAGACTTTGTAAGTACCAATTGAACCTATATTGCAGAAGAGGCCCTTGTCAGTCTTGAGTAACACTTGCGGTCCATGAAGAGGCTTAGAACACACAGTTGGGTACACGACTCGAACCACATAAGAAAAGACTCTTTTTTTTTTATAAGTCGGAGGGAATGGATCCCTTTTGGGGTTTCTAAGAAAATAATGGAATCGTCACACTAGTATATAGACCATCTCGCGGTCCCATATACTCATCGGATTCCATCGCGCTTGTGAATCCTACATGTATCGGGATTAAACTAAATTAATGTAGTAAAGCATACATGCGGGGACGGATTTTTATTTTCGTCCAAAATAACCACTTTTGGGGACGGATTTTTATTGCGTCCGTTTCAACAAGTTGGCATGTATGATTTGAAGACATTAGTTTAGGGAAATCTCGGTACATGGAAACTGACTTGAGTCACGGAGTGTTAGACCCTAACTAGAATTGTGTGGCTTGTGCTCGGCTTGAATATGAGGCTCAAAGGTCACCCCCGGCATATAGTCTTGAACTACGCCACGGGCTGAGGTTTACCGCTTCGAAAGAGCCAAGGTCTGGTGGAGCTTGAAACTTTCTGGGACGGGCCTCGACGGGTTTGGGGTTGGACTTGTGCGACTCGATAGTGAGCAGTTCATAGGAATATGTGCATGTAGTGTGAGGTCTAACAAGTGACAAATTTTTTATTTATTTTTTTTTTTTTAAAAGAAAGAAAAACACACAAAACACATAAGCACATAAATTACAACTCCCGAATCACCCGTGTGACCGGTAAATAAAACACAAAATTAAAACAGTCCGAGGGTTCAATTCTGTTCTGATGCAGGCAACTGTGCCCACACCCCACTGTTTTGCTCAGTCACTGAAACCTGTTTCTGTTCTGGGAACCAACCCAGAAGCGTGCGCCTCTGAGTGTTGATGTGAGATGCACGCGCATGGCGCAATGCTATTAGGAGGCGCACGCTTCTGATCACACCTGTCAGAATGTCAGATTTTGGACTCAGGGGATTGTCCTGGTCCTATGTGCATATTGTAACCCCTGCAGAAATGATTAGTGCAGAATAGCAGAAGAAGAAGATGAAGAACATGAAGAAGTGGGCGATTCTGGTCCTTGATGCGGGATGCGCGCGCCTTAGGCTGAAGAGGCCAGAAGCGCGCGCCTCCCCCATCAGGAATCAGAATGCCCAGAAAAGATGTAGATTTTGATCAGATGCAAGTTTAACCCTCAAATATCCCCAGCGGAGTCGCCACTATAGATACCCCGGGGAACCACGGCTTGGCTAGAGCGGTGAATTACCCTAGGATGTCTAACTTGTTTTTAGAGTCGCCACCTATGTTTTGAGGAACATAAGAAAAACCTATTGATAATAGCCTAAGTTTGATTACGAAAACAGAGATTCTTTGTTTTGAGGTTCGGGGGTTAGATTACGAGATGGGAAGTACCGAAACACCCATCTCGCCCAACTAAAGTTGGTCTTGCTTGATCAAAATCTACATGAATGAAAATGTTCTTCTTCTTCTTCTTTAAATCATAAAAGGGGGGTTTAAAATAGAGTTTGGAATGTAGGAGATAACTCCTTAACCAACCTCAATGAGATGAGGTGATCATTAGAGTCATGTCCCAAAATGATTTGGGTGATTGCACATTTGATTAGAGTAAAAGAGAGAGAGGAGATGAAGTAGAAAAGAAAGGAAAAGATGGACTTTTACCTACAATTTAAAGACTTTCAAATATTGCTTGATGAGATCCTTGGAGAACCTTTAGAAAGTGGTTTTGGTATAGTTTTTGTAAGTTCAATTTCCGGTCCTTGAAAATGGAGGTAAAGGAGGTTTTTATAGGTGAAAGAGGGGTGTTTTTGGTGCCAAAACTCAGTCACCAAGAAATCCTTCCCGGGCAAAATCCTGTAAATTGAGTAAGGGAGAGAATCCTGGCCAGAAATCTGTAACTGACGCCCAGAGGCGCGCGCTTCCTTCCTTGGGGGCGGGAGGCACGCGCGCCTGGCTCCTCCTGTCGGAGGCGCGTGACTCAGAGAAGGCAATTTTGACAGAATGGACTAGAAAGTCAGCCCTGTTATTTAGTTTAGTCCCTGGACTTAATGAAGTCAGTCAAAAACTTAACGGAAGTGACAGAAACTAACGAGAAACACTTAAAATGGGGAGAAACACAAGATCAAATGTGCAATCGGGGTGAGCGGTCCAAGGCGGGGTGTCTACACTTCCTTTCCCGATCACTTCTTCGCAATGGCACTTGTTCAGATTCTGCCATTGGAGATCTCAGTGAAGGGCTGTCTTCTGTTTGCTCTGTCGAGCCAATAACACTGTAACGCCTCACCCAATTTTATTTTCATCTTTTGCATTTTATACGATTAAAATCTATTATGTGATTTATGTGTGCATTTTATATGCTAGATAATAATTTCTTAAACTTACATATATTATTTGAGTATATGTGTTGATGATATTGCTAGTCATAATATTTGTTTTAGGGATTAAATGAGTTAGTAACATGGTGGGCTTATGTGGTATTGAGAAGAATTGTCCTTTAGTGGTATTAGAAGAATTAGAGGTGGTTAGTAGGGATGTTGGTCCCTAAAGGGCAACAAGGGTGTGAAAATCTCTAGAGGGGGGGGGGTGAATAGCGTTTTAAAATTCTTTTCAAACCCTTTTGCTATTCAATGGCAGATGCGCACAACTCTTATTTAAGCTAAGTATAGCGCGCAGCAGGAGTGTGAAATGCACAGCGGAAATTTAAAGCAGCTCTGCGCAGGGTATACTGCGCAGAGATAAAAACGCACGCGCTAAGTATGAGGCTAAAGAGTGGCGCAAAAAGGATTCTAAGACAAATGAGCAATAACAATTACAACATCAAAGTGTAGCAATCTGAAAGATCAAACAAAGCAGTTCATAAATAGTTAAGCAGGAAATATGTAGTAAATATAATGAACACGCTATTTGGAGAGGTTCGATCGATGAAAGATCTACATCCTCTACCAAGATGGTTAGTCTTGGATTTCTAATGGAGATCTTATAATATGAGAGAGTATTACAAATTACAACATTTGAGCTCAATACTAACTCAAGATCTATTATCTATGAAGAACAAATCCTAGACTAAACCGGTGTATCTCAAGAAGTTAGATCAAAATGATCAAGGCTTCAAGAGGTGTGTGTGTGACAGAAATTCTGGGCTCTATGAATATGAAAGATGAAGAGCACCGAGAATTCGGGTGATATAGGGCTTTGTGATATGAGCAGGAGTTTGAAGGTTTGAAGTTCTTGAAGGCTGTTCTAAAGAATCTGGAAATACTAAGCAGCAGTCTTCAGATCTTCAAGGTTTCTCAATGAAGCAAAAAACTCGAGCTCTTGAAGCATAGTGGCCAACAAGAGGGGATTGATGAATGGGCAGCTTGGAAATGAAGATGAGCGGGCTATTTATAGCTGAGAGCTTGAATATAGCCGTTGGAGCTCTGAGCAAGGACAATGAGCTGGCACAAAGTGATTGGCGCGCAGCTGTCATTTATAGCCGTTGGGGCTCTGATCAAAGATGATGATCTGGCACAATATGATTGGTGCGCAGGTGATTTTAGAGCCGTTGGAGACTGAGCATGAAGACCAAATTTAAAAGCTTCTTCTAGAAGGTTGACAGCTATCTTCACTTGAGATATTTCTTTTAAGCGTGTCTCCACCAATGGTTTTGCTGAGTGTGCTTATTTTGTCGTTTGTGCACACCTCAGCATTTTGACTCAATCCAAAAAGCGTAGCTTGTCTTGTCGCTTTCCAAGCTTCTAGAATGTGAGATCAGGAGATGAGGAATTTGACCAAGGTTCCGCGCACAAAGGCATGCGTATTGCCGGCGCGCATGGATTCAGCGCATGAGCAGCATGCGCACCATGCTTGGTCACAAAAAGATCTCTTGAGAGTTTAGGGAATAAGACCTTGAAAACTGAGCAGGGTCAGAAGTTGCGCAAGATATCTATGCGCAGTGGCGACCTGCGCAGAGAACATCCTGCGCAGTGAAATGAATCCTGCTTAGGAAATCTTCGATACTTCAAAGCTTCAAGTCCTATAATCTAAGCCTATACTGTAAACATGACTTGGCTAAAAATTGAAGTTATAAACTTCTTTACATGAGGTCCTAAAGTCCATAAAAATACTCATAGGTGATGGTATCAATCAATTCTAACAAATGTAGGAGGGTTAAGTGATAAGCATACCCAACAAGGGAAAACTAGGAAATGAATATAAAGATCTTGTATGGGGATCTTTATCCCATTCCTTCCTCTCTCTCAGTAAACACCAAAAAGGATACTCCCTCTTGTTCTTGAAAGGCAGCTTGAAGAAGGTAAGAAGATGTTATATATAAATTCATATTAATTCAATTTCTTCTCCGTTTAAAATTCTAAATATATATAAATTTTCAGGGCATTGGATAGAGTAGTTCTACCGATTCAATTTTTATTTTCTTGATACTTCTCCGGAGTAGGTAAGTTACTAAATTCCCCTAATTTAATGTTATAAGGAGTATTCTTGAGTTCTATGATGTTATATATGAGTAATATAGGATTTGATTTGGTTTCTATGAAGTTATATGCAAGAAGTGCCTTTATAGGTTTTTCCAATTAAATTCCATGTTCTGAGTTGATGAGTGTTATGGGAAGTGTTCTTATGTTTAAATTTAGTTGTTAAAACTCAGGAATTAGCCCAGATGATTTAGGGAAAGAACTCAATTTGCTGGGTTTATGTGTGTTATGGTAACATGATGAATTGGGCAAGAACAACCCAGGATGAATGCCCAGGTTCTGTTTTTCGACCTTGAGGGCGCGCGTACCCTTGTGAATATTTAGAAGACTTTATCTCTGATAAGTTGAGGGCGTGCGCACCCCATAAAAGGAAGCGTGCGCACCCATCATCTGAAGTTGAATTATTTAGGGTTAGTTGGAGGCGTGCGCTCCCTTTAGGGAGAGGCGCGCGCACCCTATAAATTTAGGAATTTCATAGATTCAAAAGGAGAAAGCGTGCGCACCCATTGTGGGTAGGCGTGCGCACCCTTAGTCAAATTGACCAGGCCTCATTTCTGAATTTTGGAGGCGCGCGCACCCTTGGTGGGGAGGCGTGCGCACCCCTTCCCCTGTTTTCAGCCTCATTTGATAAGTTTTATTCATAAGTTTGGGAAATGATAGGAGTCTTATGTATGTATTATAAGAAAGTATATTGTTAAGTAAATGATTGTTTTAAACTCTTCATGATTACTAGAAGATGAATTGATAAATGATACATAGTAAATGTGTTACAAGTTGATTTATAAAAGTATGCAATTATGCATAAGTGACTTATATGGTTAATAAACTAGTCCCTTACTTTGGGCCTAGTACTAGTTTCATAATGTCAAGTAAATATTACTTGTGTACTTGTTTGTGAGTCCAGCTGGTTTAGGTGTTTCGGGGGTGTATAGGTTCACGTTTATTTTGAGAGTTGGGGCTGAGTAATAACCGTGAATCTATGCATCTGTGACCGTTTGCTCCTACTCTTGATCACGGTAGGGGTCTAGCTTTCTCAATGATTGGAGCATTACGTACAATGATTGAATAGCTCTTTTGTTCTTGGTTCTTGGTTTGAGATACTGGGTAACGGGTCTCCTTTGATATAGTGAAGCTGCCTTCAATATGAAGATCTACATCAACGTGTGAATGGGTATGGAGTAATAAGGAGGGAAAAAATATCTTTTGTAATGTGTACTTAGCTATACGTGATACTTAATGGGTAGGATTAACTACTCATATGATGTGCTACTTGATATATGTCTCTATGTGATACTAGTATACTTCACTGTTATATGTTTGCATATCATGTTATTATCGTAGTAACTTACTGAGACTTTATCTCACCCCGTTTCTTGTTTCTTTGTTTTTCCTTAGATCCAAAGAAGGCTAGTGATAGCTCGAAGTGAGGATCGTAGAATCCAGTCCTTGTGCTAAGTGAGATTTCTTTTGGGGTAGGTTATTATACTTTTATTATGTGAGGACGTCAGTTAGACTGAGTATGTTAAACTCAGAATTTTGGGGTACAGTGTTGGGTTTCGTGCAATCATGCGCAGCGGAAGATAGACATGAATAAAACCCAATAGCTTAGATCCGTTATGAACAATGATTCATAATAACAAGATGAAAGAAACTAACCCTTGTAGATCGTTATGTAAAACTTGGATTAAGCGTTAAGACAAACGCCCTCTACCGGTGATCCACACAACGAACAGATTTCAAGAACGCCTTTTTGAACTTGACTGCTAGGTCTTCGGATTGATCAACGATGTTGAAGAACGATTCTTCAAAGCTCCTAACTATTATTGTGACTTGATAATTGAGATTAATCAATCACAATAACCCAAGAATATAATGTGTCATTTCTTTCTCTAAGAAAGACTTTGGAATTGATCAAATCAACTACTAGGGAACAATTCCCGTCAGTCTGTATTTATATTCTAGGGGTTTCAGAAACCCTTTAGGACTTAGGTTTTCTTGTCCAACAAGAGTTTTCCTAAAACTGATTATGCCGGGCAAAACCATCCGTACGGATGTTTCTGGAAGCATCCAGATTCAGCCGTATGGATCCTTTAGGCAGGATCCGTTTTAATTCGTTTTTCGCTCCTTTGAATTATCCATTCTGCGTGTGTGACCCAATAGGATTATACTAAGTTGGCAACGAGTCTGAACCAATCAAACCTCGTAAGTCATAAGCGAACTCTAGCAAGCCATTATGACTACCCAATTAGTATAACTTTGAACTCCAAAGTTTCCTAAAATAGAACATAACACAATCTCTTTGTTACACGATGTCTATTGAACGTAAGCCATGGTCAATGGTCAACTTACATTTGTTCAATGCTTTCTCGATCCCGAATGTATTGATAACACAAATCTTATTTGAGCACGGCCATGCATTTCATCAATACCATTCATCGAGTGGCCAGAGCTTGACATCTCCCTTGACGAGGAACAAATCCCATCTTGGCTTATTACTCTTCCCTACATGATTCCGATTATGCCAATCATATTCTTTATAGCTATCCGATTAGGGATAACGTTTGAATATGTCAAACGTAATGTTCATCATGTGGAAGACTAAAATAACCTCAGGTCTAAAGATTCCAGTGATATAACTATATGAGACTTAATTATGACATTGTGACCATGACATAAATCTCATAGGGGTCAGTCCAGTATTTGTTCTCCAACAAATACCCATAAGTCTAATTGTATCCCATACACCATAATCATCATATGATTATCTATTAAACTTATACTAATAATTAATCATAATTATCAGGGACGGTGATTATTATAATAAACATGCAAAAGACATAATAATCAAACGTTCAATATCTTTATAAATAATAACATTTGTTTTACAAACAACATGCCTAGGGCATAACACCAACATATAGTTGTGTATATGTAAATAAAGTTGTCTTCTTTTGTTTATCGGCTTTTAGGCCGAGTGGTTGAAGAATAGAACTTAGAATGTTAAAGTAAAGTTGTGGAGGTGGTAATGTGGTAAACCATCTTGAGATGTGTATCTCCTAATACCTTTAAGGAGTATAGTTGTATTTAGTTTTAAATTTTATCTGTTTTAAGATAGTAGTGATGTGTCGAATTCTATGGTTCATATCAAATCTAAGAATTCGGGGCGTTACAGTTGGTATCAGATCTATGGTTAGCTCTAAGCCTGGATAGGGTCTATGGCCTAAGTGGGTTGGTTTTTGGGTGTGTTATTAACGTCGAGTGTTTATATGTAGGGTGGAGATGAGTCATTCAGAGGATATTGGTAGTAGTACTCAGGGAAATGAGGAATCAGAAAATCCTTCTGTGGAAGTGGGTAATGATCATAATGTGGATTACAAGCAGATGTTTCAGTTATTGGCTCAAATAGTCTCCAACCAACAAGGACAGAATAATCCGAGGCAAGCACAGTCAGGAACGGAAGATAGGGGTTATGCCAGTCGTCTTACTAAGTTCCTGAAAATGCAACCTCATAGCTTTGATGGAGAACCCGATGCAGTGAAAGCTGAAGAATGGATTGAGAGTATTGAAAAGATATTCACTGCTTTGAAATGTGAAGACAAAGAGAAGGTAACATTTGCAACCTTTAAACTAGAGAAAGCTGCGAAGCATTGGTGGAAAGTATTATGTCAAAGCTGGGAGAAAGAGAAAGATATACAACATACTTGGGAGGACTTCCTCAAGGAGTTCAACTCACATTTTATTCCCTCAGTTGTCCAAGACCGGAGAGAGATGGAATTTTTGAACCTAGTAAAAGGAAATATGACGGTGGGACAATACTCTTCTGAATTCACCAAGTTATTAAGGTATTGTAGCCATTTGGTTCCAACTGAAATAAAGAGGGCTCAACGGTTCGCGAAGGGATTAAAGACAGAGTATAGGAAACAACTTATTTCCTTACAACTCACTAGTTACCGACAAGCAGTTGAGAAGGCATATGCAATTGAGAATGACATTGATGAACATAAAGTTAAACCGAGAGTTGCTACGGGAGGTCAACCATCAGTACGCGTTCCAGATAAGGCTCAGAGCTCAGGAAATAAAAGAGGTGGATATAGCCGATCAGGGGGACGACCTCAGCGTCAACCTGAAAGTATGGGAAGTGCGTCAGTGGGTTCAAAGCCAAATGTTTCGGGTTCGAAGTGGATTTGCAAGTATTGTTCCAAGGAGGGCCATACCGAAGACATGTGTTGGTTGAAACAAGGAAAATGCTTAAACTGTGGTGATGGTGGACACTTCAAAAAGGATTGCCCAAAGAGTAAAGGAACTCCACAAGAGGGTACCGAACAGCAGGCTTCGGGTAGTAAGCGAGATAGTGGGGGTCGGCCTAAGGTTCAAGGTCGAGTGTTTGCTATTGATCAGCACAGGGTGGCTGAGTCGACATCAGTGATAGGAGGTATTATTTTTCTTTTTAGTATGCGAGCGCGAGTTCTTATAGATCCAGGATCATCTCATTCTTATGTGGCATCACATTTTGTGTCTTATTTACCTGTTGTTCCTGATTCTATGCCTTATGTGTTAGAAGTATCTTCTCCTATGGGAGATTGCATATTAGCTACAGAGGTATATAGGAATTATGATGTGCTTATGAGTAATCATACCCTTCAAGCTGATTTAGTAGTGTTGCCCATAAGGGATTTTGATGTGATACTTGGTATGGATTGGCTTTATATGCATTATGCATCTATTGACTGTCATCAAAAGGTGGTTACTTTTTCTGTGCCGGGTTTGCCTGAATTTATTTTTGAAGGTGATAGACCTATGTGTAGTTTTCATGTTATATCTGCTTTGAGAGCTAGAAAGTTGTTGTCTGGGGGTTGTACTGGGTATCTTGCTTGTGTTTTTGACAAGAGTGTGTCTGTAGCAAAGCTGGAGGATATTTCCGTGGTGTCTGAGTTTCCGGATGTGTTTTCTACTGAATATAGTATGCCACCAGACCGGGAACTTGAGTTTTGTATTGAGTTATTACCAGGTACCACACCGATATCTAAAGCTCCATACAGAATGGCTTCCGCTGAGTTAAGAGAATTGAAGAAGCAACTCGAGGAGTTATTGGAGAAAGGGTTTATCCGGCCTAGTGTGTCTCCTTGGGGTGCACCAGTATTATTTGTGAAGAAGAAGGATGGTACTCTACGGTTATGTATAGACTATCGAGAGCTTAATCAGATAACAATTAAAAACAAGTATCCGTTACCTCACATCGATGACCTGTTTGATCAACTTCAGGGGTCCGTGGTTTATTCGAAGCTTGATTTAAGAAGTGGGTATCACCAATTGAAAGTTCGAGAAGAAGATATACCGAAGACAGCCTTACGTCCAGGTACGGTCATTATGAGTTTGTGGTTATGCCATTTGGTTTGACGAATGCTCCTGCGGTGTTTATGGATTTGATGAACCAGGTTTTCAAACCCTATCTAGATTGTTTTGTGGTGGTTTTTATAGATGACATCTTAGTTTATTCTAAATCCAAGGCGGAGCATGAGCAACATTTGAGGCTAGTATTGGGTGTTCTTCGTGAAAAGCAATTGTTCGCCAAATTCAGTAAGTGTGCCTTCTGGTTAGAAGAAGTTTCTTTCTTGGGACACGTGGTGTCAAAGGCCGGTATTTCTGTTGATCCTTCGAAGATAGAAGCCATAGTTAAATGGAAGAGACCAACTACAGTCACTGAGGTACGTAGTTTTCTGGGATTGGCAAGCTATTATCGGAGGTTTATTGAGGGATTTTCCAAAATTGCTACACCAATGACCAGTTTGACTAGGAAATCTATAGCCTTCAAATGGGATGATAAATGTGAAGTGAGTTTCCAAGAGTTGAAAAGAAGATTGACGGTTGCTCCAGTGTTAGCTTTGCCTAGTGGGTCAGATAACTTTGTTGTTTACACGGATGCTTCCAAAGAAGGGTTGGGTTGTGTGTTAATGCAAAATAGTAAGGTAATTGCTTATGCCTCAAGAAAATTAACTCCTTATGAAGAGAATTATCCTACTCATGACTTAGAATTGGTTGCGATTATATTTGCGTTACACAAATGGAGGCATTATTTATATGGGGCTAGATTTGAAGTGTTCACAGATCATAAGAGCCTAAAGTATTTGTTTTCCCAGAAAGAACTTAACATGAGACAACGCAGATGGATGGAAAAATTGAAGGATCATGATTGTACAATTTTGTATCACCCGGGAAAGGCTAATGTGGTGGCAGATGCTTTGAGTAGGAACACCTATGTTGCACATTTGATGGCACGAGAGTGGAAATTGTTAGAAGATTTGCGAGACTGGAATCCTTATGAGTCGAGTCATGGCATGAGTTTCGCGAATATAAAGGCTACATCTGTTCTACCTCAACAGATTAAAGAAGCTCAGAAGATTGATCCCGAATTGCAAAAGATTGTTAGTGGAATGAAAGAAGGTAACAACCCGATTTTGCCTTGAATAATGATGGAATTCTTACATTTCGTGGTAGGGTTTGTATTCCAGCTGATGGAGAGATTAAACATCGAGTATTGGAGGAGGCTCATAAGACAAAGTATACTATACATCCGGGAAGCACGAAAATGTATCAAGATATAAAGAAGCATTTCTGGTGGAACTGTATGAAAAAGGAGATTGCTGATTATGTGTGTAAGTGCTTAACATGTCAACAAGTGAAAGTAGAACATCAACGTCCTGCAGGTCTATCACAACCTCTGGAGATACCTGAATGGAAATGGGAGCATATCACTATGGACTTTGTAACTGGTTTACCGCGTACTCGAAAGGGTTATGAAGCAGTTTGGGTTATAGTAGATCGGTTAACCAAGTCGGCTCACTTTTTACCTGTTTCCATGGGGTATTCATTGACTCAGTTGGCTTTTCTATATGTCCAGGAGATAGTTCGGCTTCATGGGGTTCCTGTGAGTATAGTCTCCGATAGAGATCCTCATTTTACATCCCGATTCTGGCAAGCTCTTCAAGGGGCAATGCGTACTAAATTAAATTTCAGTACAACATTTCATCCACAGTCAGATGGGCAGTTGGAAAGGTTAGTACGGATTCTTGAGGATATGTTACGAGCGTGTACAGTTGACTTCAAAGGTAGTTGGGATGTTCATTTACCGTTAGTTGAATTTGCTTATAACAACAGCTACCAGTCTAGTATTGAAATGGCCCCCTACGAAGCATTGTATGGTCGAAAATGTAGATCACCTATATGTTGGGATGAATCGGGGAAGCAAATCTTTTGGGACCCGAAATGGTTCAACAGTCTGTGGAGAGTGTGAGATTGATTCGGGATAGATTGAGGACAGCTCAAAGTCGTCAAAAGAGTTATGCTGATAACAGAAGAAGGGATCTTGAATTCCAAGTCGGTGATTTTGTGTTCTTGAAAGTGTCACCTCAGAAAGGTGTGAAACGATTTGGTAAGAAAGGGAAGTTGACTCCTCGGTATATAGGGCAATTTGAAATACTTGAGAGGATTGGGAAATTGGCTTATAGACTTACTTTACCGCCATCATTGTCCGGGGTACATAATGTATTTCATGTCTCTACTCTTCGTAAATATATCGCGGATGAATCTCATATTCTTGAGTATGAACCTATTGAATTCCAACCTGACTTATCCTATGAGTATTTACCGGTAGAGATTCTTGACCGGAAGGAACAAATTTTACGTACCAAGAGAATTCCTCTTATAAAAGTATTATGGATAAATCACGAGATTGAAGAAGCTACTTGGGAATCCGAGCGGGAAATGCGAGAGAAATACCCGAGTCTATTTGATAATTCCGGTAAGTATTGGATCATTTAGATAAATAAAATTCGCGGACGAATTTTCTTTTAAGGTGGGGAGGATGTAACGCCTCACCCAATTTTATTTTCATCTTTTGCATTTTATACGATTAAAATCTATTATGTGATTTATGTGTGCATTTTATATGCTAGATAATAATTTCTTAAACTTACATATATTATTTGAGTATATGTGTTGATGATATTGCTAGTCATAATATTTGTTTTGGGGATTAAATGAGTTAGTAACATGGTGGGCTTATGTGGTATTGAGGAGAATTGTCCTTTAGTGGTATTAGAAGAATTAGAGGTGGTTAGTAGGGAAAACTAGGAAATGAATATAAAGATCTTGTTTGGGGATCTTTATCCCATTCCTTCCTCTCTCTCAGTAAACACCAAAATGGATACTCCCTCTTGTTCTTGAAAGGCAGCTTGAAGAAGGTAAGGAGATGTTATATATAAATTCATATTGATTCAATTTCTTCTCCGTTTCAAATTCTAAATATATATAAATGTTCAGGGCATTGGATAGAGTAGTTCTACCGATTCAATTTTTATTTTCTTGATACTTCTCCGGAGTAGGTAAGTTACTAAATTCCCCTAATTTAATGTTATAAGGAGTATTCTTGAGTTCTATGATGTTATATATGAGTAATATAGGATTTGATTTGGTTTCTATGAAGTTATATGCAAGAAGTGCCTTTATAGGTTTTTGCATTTAAATTCCAAGTTCTGAGTTGATGAGTGTTATGGGAAGTGTTCTTATGTTTAAATTTAGTTGTTAAAACTCAGGAATTAGCCCAGATGAGTTAGGGAAAGAACTCAATTTGCTGGGTTTATGTGTGTTATGGTAACATGATGAATTTCAACCCAGGAGGAATGCCCAGGTTCTGTTTTTCGACCTTGAGGGCACGCGCACCTTCCCATTTGAAGCGCGCGCACCCTTGTGAATATTTAGAAGACTTTATCTCTGATAAGTTGAGGGCGTGCTCACCCCATAAAAGGAAGCGTGCGCACCCATCATCTGAAGTTGAATTATTTGGGGTTAGTTGGAGGCGTGCGCTCCCTTTAGGGAGAGGTGCACGCACCCTATAAATTTGGGAATTTCATAGCTTTAGAAGGAGAGAGCACGCGCACCCATTGTGGGGAGGCGTGCGCACCCTTAGTCAAATTGGCCAGGCCTCACTTCTGAATTTTGGAGGCGCGCGCACCCTTGGTGGGGAGGCGTGCGTACCCCTTCCCCTGTTTTCAGCCTCATTTGATAAGTTTTATTCATAAGTTTGGGAAATGATAGGAGTCTTCTGTATGTATTATAAGAAAGTATATTGTTAAGTAAATGATTGTTTTAAACTCTTCATGATTACTAGAAGATGAATTGATAAATGATACATAGTAAATGTGTTACAAGTTGATTTATAAAAGTATGCAATTATGCATAAGTGACTTATATGGTTAATAAACTAGTCCCTTACTTTGGGCCTAGTACTAGTTTCATAATGTCAAGTAAATATTACTTGTGTACTTGTTTGTGAGTCCAGCTGGTTTAGGTGTTTCGGGGGTGTATAGGTTCACGTTTATTATGAGAGCTGGGGCTGAGTAATAACCGTGAATCTATGCATCTATGACCGTTTTCTCCTACTCTTGATCATGGTAGGGGTCTAGCTTTCTCAATGATTGGAGCATTATGCACAATGATTGAATAGCTCTTTTGTTCTTGGTTCTTGGTTTGAGATACTGGGTAACGGGTCTCCTTTGATATATTGAAGCTGCCTTCAATATGAAGATCTACATCAACGTGTGAATGGGTATGGAGTAATAAGGAGGGAAGAAATATCCTTTGTAATGTGTACTTAGCTATACGTGATACTTAATGGGTAGGATTAACTACTCATATGATGTGCTACTTGATATATGTCTCTATGTGATACTAGTATACTTCACTGTTATATGGTTGCATATCATGTTATTATCGTAGTAACTTACTGAGATTTTATCTCACCCCGTTTCTTGTTTCTTTGTTTTTCCTTAGATCCAAAGAAGGCTAGTGATAGCTCGAAGTGAGGATCGTAGAATCCAGTCCTTGTGCTAAGTGAGATTTCTTTTGGGGTAGGTTATTATACTTTTGTTATGTGAGGACGTCAGTTAGACTGAGTATGTTAAACTCAGAATTTTGGGGTACAATTGTGTATATGTAAATAAAGTTGTCTTCTTTTGTTTATCGGCTTTTAGGGCGAGTGGTTGAAGAATAGAACTTAGAATGTTAAAGTAAAGTTGTGGAGGTGGTAATATGGTAAACCATCTTGAGATGTGTATCTCATATTACCTTTAAGGAGTATAGTTGTATTTAGTTTTAAATTTTATCTGTTTTAAGATAGTAGTGACGTGTCGAATTTTATGGTTCATATCAAATCTAAGAATTCGGGGCGTTACAAACACTGCCCTCTTGTTCCGTTGAATCAAAACCATTCACTAGCTGCTCATGTACTGCAGGTGCAGTCTCAACCTCAGCAAGCATTTCTTCTTCCCATTCCCTTTCTCGCTGGCATTTCAGCTTGTTCACTTTATTGCCTCGACCAATTTTCCTAAAAGGAAAGACCTTTTCGGCAAACCTCACATCTCGTGAGGTATAAATTTTCCGTGTCTCTAGATCAAAAATACGATAGCCTTTCTGCAAGTGTGGGTATCCTACAAATACAACTGGTCTGTCATGAACATCAAACTTGTCACCCCCCTTTTTGTTATCCTTGGCGTAAACGAGGCATCCAAAGATTTTAAGGTGCTCATAACTTGGTTTCTTTTGAAAAAGGATTTCATAAGGGGTTTTATCGTTCAAGACCTTTGATGGTAGCCGATTGATGATGTACACGGCCGTCAATACACACTCACCCCAAAATGAGATAGGCAAACCGGCTTCAAACCTTAAAGCCCTAGCAACCTCTAAGATGTGGCGATGTTTGCGCTCGACAACACCATTTTGTTGTGGTGTGTCGGTGTAAGATGTTTCAAATAAAATCCATGTAGTAATCTAACATGAGTTGTGACTGGAATTCTGAGCCGTTGTCACTCCTAATGCGTTTGACCCCTTTTCCAAACTGAGTTTGTATCATATTGCCAAACATTATAAGATAACGATAAACCTCAGATTTATATTTCATCAAAAAAACCCATACACCTCGACTAAAATCGTCGACTATAGATAAGAAATAATGAGCACCAGAAAAAGAGGATGTTCTATAAGCACCCCAAATGTCACAATGAATGAGTTCAAAAGACGAATTGGTTTGTATACTGCTAAGAGTAAACGGAAGTCTTGTTAACTTAGCCCTAATACACGAATCACAATGATCTTCATTCTTTACGGTTCTGTCACAAAGACTATCAAAATACCGACTTTTCAAAGTAGATGTGTGTCCCAACCTCTTGTGCCAGATGCTTGAATCAACGCTGGCTGTTAAGGCCATACTACCCTTTGTCGTCGGTGATGTGGTGGATTTTGTATACATTATTTCCCTTGTTTTCCCATATATTTTGGTTCATTTTTATGTACTTTAGACTAGATTTGATGTATTTGAGACATTATTTTATCATTTGAGCTCTATTGTAATCTGGGGTAGAATAGTCGTTATTATTTAATTATTTTCCCGGATGTAATTTTTGGTAAGCTTCAACGTCTGTCTCGATGGTCAAGTAGTCAAAGTCAAGTCAAAGTTAACTGGCGGAAGAGCGCAGGGGCCAAACTGCAATTTTTGGAAGTTGAGGGGCTGTTTGGATAATTCTGAAAGATGGAGGACTTAACTGCAAATAATTGGAACTCCAGGGGCTGAATTGCAATTGTGGAAGTCAGCCTTTTGATTTGGGTTTTCCGCAAACAGAAAGCTCGGCTGGATGAATTGTTTTGTTTGGGATTTTTTATTTTATTTTTATTATTATTCTTTTGCATTATCCAATAGGAAGTTTTAATTATTTTTGGGAGTCATTATTAGTTTGAAAAAAAAAGAGGTTTTAGAGGAGATCGACTTTGGGGAGAAGAACACTACGTATTTTATTTTCTTTTTCTCTTCTGGAGCTTTGTAAACCATTAATGGAGAACTAAAACTCCATTACTTTGGATTTGAGAACTTGATCCGGGTTTTTTTAATTTCTATTGAGGTATTTCTTTTTCTTTATAAATTCTTGTTCATAATCTTGCTTGTACCGTTTTAGATTGATTTATAGGGTTTGTAAATCTGGCCAATTTACTTGTCCTCTTTATTGATCTTTGCTAGATTACTCGTTCTGTGCCAAAATTAGGGTTTTCATTGTAGCATCTCCACGAATTGTGTATGTGCCATAGCAATTCGGGGAGTAGGCAAGATTAGACGATTATCTAATTTATTTTTAGAAAGCGTTCTTGATTTTAGTCTCTTTAAACTTCATCAATTAATCTTTAGACCTTTTCTGTGCCAGTTTAGGTTTAATTTTAATTAGGGTTTATAGTGAGTGTGCCACTGCTATAAACTATTCTGAAAGAAGAGACAGAGATTGAAATACATCTCATAATCAAGTGAATAAGATTAATGGAGATTAGAATTATCAGTGATATTAGAATTAAAATCCGGTGACAGTATCAAATCTGAAGTGCTTTTTAATTCATTGTTTTAATCACAATTAGTTTAATTTCCCGTCTAGGAATTATTTACAATCAAAATCAAACCCCCAATCTGGTCAAGTGACTGTTCGCAAATAATCATCGTTCTTCGTGGATCGACCCTGACTTACCCTAATTACATTATTAGTGGCCGAGTTCAGGTCTAATTTAGTAGGTGTGCGACTAAGCCTACCAAATTTTGGCGCCGCTGCCGGGGAACGGTGTTATTGTTTGCGTTCTTTTTATTTTATTTTCTTTTTTTCTTTTTTCTCTTTTAGTTGTTTACTTGCTATATTTCTAGTTATCTTTATTGCTTATTATCTTGTAGTGTGGAACCGTGTATGGTCCACACCCGTTCTACTAACGATTTGATTATACCATTTGATCCAGAAATCGAAAGGTCTTTCAGGAAAGGACGACAGCAAAGTAGGAGATACAAGGCAATTTTGTTGGCTGAAGATATGGTGCAACAAGGTCAGGGTAACGCTGGTGGTGGCGCTGGTGAAGATTATGCTGGTGGCGGTGGTGCTGGTGGCGGCGCTGATGGAAATAATGCTGGTGCTGGTGGCGCAGGCCATAGACAAGCAGTACCACCACAGGCATTGAGGCAAAGGACTGCCCCGAATTGGAATGAGCAACCACATGCTGTCCAATTCCCTGCCTTACCTGCCGGAGTGACATTTGAGTTGAAGCCGGGGATACTGAACCAGCTACCGCACTTCACAGGGATGCCCGGAGAGGATCCTAATCAGCACATCTCACAGTTTGTGCAAATCTGTCAGAGTATGAAGCCGGCAGCGCTTCCGATCGAGCACCTATTGTTGAGGGCGTTTTCTTTCACACTGAAAGATAACGCGAATGGATGGTACTATCATTTTCCACCCAACAGCATCACGACATGGCAGCAGATGAAAGAAGTATTCTTGGAAGAGTTCTTCCCTCAGGATCAGATAAATGTGATGAAGAGAGACATCAGTAATATGGAGCAAAAGGCAGATGAGACCCTATATGACTACTACAACCGCTTCCATAAGCTGTGTAGGAGTTGTCCGTATCACGGGTTTACTGATGAGCAGCTGATCGTCTATTTTCATGGAGGGTTGACCATTCAGGATAAGAGATTAGTGGATTCGTGCTGTGGGGGAAGCATTCTGAACAAGACTACCGAGGAAGCTAAGAGGTTGATCGAGGAGTTAGCTAAGAGCACGAGGACCCATGGCAAGAGGTCTAATGTGAGACAGGTCAGTGCAGCAGGTTCGAACAGTAGGGTGTCTAATAAGTTCGAGACAGATAAGGAGGATCTTAAGGGTATGGTGAAACAGTTGGTTCTGGGACAGACACTGAAGCCTTGTGGGATTTGCTACGACATCACACACCCTACAGATTCATGCCCTTCTTTGCAGACAGGCGAGATAGAGGATGTTAATGCAGTTGGGTTTGCGCAGCAGGGACAGAGACCGATGGGTAACACCTATAACCCCAACTGGAAAAATCATCCTAATTTCAGATGGGGTACAGGTCAGCAGCAAAATCAGCCGGGTGGTCAGGGACAGCAGTTTGGTAATCAGCAGGGTTATCAGCAGCAGTAGTACCAGGGTAATCAGTACAACTCTTATAGACCACCATATCAGCCGCAGCAGCAGAATGCTCCGGGACAGTCTACAGAGGCATTACTGAATTCATTGGCTCAGAGTGTTAGCACCATGAACCAGAACTTTCAGCAGTATCAGCAGCGCACCGATGTGAGCATTGGTAACTTGGAGAAACAGATGTGTCAGGTAGCTGATGCAGTGGGAAGGATAGAAGCTAGGGATTCGAGGAAGTTGCCATCTCAGACTGAACCAAATACTAAGCAGAATGCATGTGCGATGACTCTTCGCAATGGTAAGGAGCTGCAGGATAAGGTTGTAGATGAGGAACCGGAGGCAAAGGTTGAGATTGCAGAGCCAGTACAGAAGGCACCAGTTCAGACAGAGACTACACCAGATGTTAAGGCTCCTGTATATGAGCCTGAAGTTCCATTCCCGGAAGCCTTGAAAGAACACCGAAAGCCGGAGTCTGACAAGGCTATTTACGATACTTTCAAGAGGTTAGAGGTTAATATTCCACTCTTGGATCTTCTTCAGACTGTCCCGAGGTATGCGAAGTTTTTGAAGGAGTTGTGTACTCTGAAGAGGAATCAGAAGGAAAGGAGTAAAAAGAAGGTTAAGGTTAGTGAGCATGTGTCTGCAGTATATCAGAAGAAGTTGCCTAAGAAGTGCAGTGACCCAGGGATGTTTGTGATTCCAGTTACTTTTGGGGGATTCTTCTGAGCATAAGGCCATGTTGGACTTGGGGGCTTCAATCAACGTCATTCCCTATGCGTTGTTTGAAACTCTTAAGTTGGGGCCACTGCAGGATACCAGAGTTGTGATACAGTTGGCGGATAGGTCTAATGCCTACCCGAAGGGATTGGTGGAGGATGTTTTGGTCCGGGTTGGTAAGATGATTTTCCCGGCGGATTTTTATGTTCTTGAGATGGAGACGGATCCAAAGGCTCCCATACTGTTGGGGAGGCCTTTTATGTCGACTGCTCGGACCAAGCTCGATGTGGCTAACGGTTCACTTACCATGGAGTTTGATGGGCAAGTAATGGAGTTCAATATCTTTGACTCTGTGAAATACCCTAAGGACTCAGAGTCATTGTGTTTCATCGATGTGATCGAGCCATTGGTAGAAGAGGTGTTTGAGGTGTCTAGTGGAGATGATGATCTCAAGACTGCGTTTGAGAATGCTTTGGGGTATGCTAATTTGGAGTTTGACATCTCAGATTCGATGAAAGAAGCAGTGATGGGTCTTACAGAAAGAGCCATGTTTGCTACCGCGCCGAGTCATGGTCAGATGAAGCTAGAGGTTCCGGTGGAGAAGCTTGTGCCATCTATAGAGAAGGCACCGGAGCTTGAGTTGAAGGTCCTCCCTGACCTTAAGTATGTCTATTTAGGTGAGGGAGAGACGCTTCCGGTGGTGATTTCTAGTAGTTTGACAGCGGATCAAGAGAAGAGGTTGATGGAGGTGATCCGGGAGCGGAAATCTGCGATTGGTTGGACTATTGCCGATCTCAAGGGCATTAGTCCATCCTTATGTATGCACCGGATCAACCTAGAGGAGGGTGCGAAGCCGGTGAGGCAACCACAGAGGAGGCTTAACCCGCCAATGATGGAGGTGGTGAAGAAGGAGGTCCTGAAGCTACTACAGATGGGGATCATCTATCCCATCTCCGACAGCAAGTGGGTGAGCCCCACACAGTGTGTGCCCAAGAGGGGCGGGATCACGGTCTCCCGTAATCAAAAGGGAGAGATGGTTCCAACCCGAGAGCAAACGGGAATTCGCGTGTGTATTGATCTACGGAGGCTAAATGAGGTAACTCGTAAAGACCACTTCCCCCTCCCCTTTATTGATCAGATGTTGGAAAGGTTAGCCGGAAGGGCGTATTTTTGTTTTCTCGACGGTTTTTCCGGGTATTTTCAAATACCTATTGCCCCGGAAGACCAAGAGAAAACTACATTTACTTGCCCCTTCGGCACCTTTGCCTATCGGAGAATGCCGTTTGGTTTGTGTAATGCACCTGGGACTTTTCAAAGGTGTATGATGAGCATTTTCTCCGATTTTGTGGAAAAGTTTATGGAAGTTTTCATGGATGACTTCACTGTCCATGGAGACTCGTTTGATGAATGCCTTGCTCATTTAGTACTAGTGTTGGATAGGTGCATTGAAACCAATTTGGTCTTAAATTTTGAAAAATGTCACTTTATGGTCGAGCAAGGCATTGTGTTGGGTCATGTTGTGTCGAAAAAGGGTATCGAAGTTGACAAAGCTAAGATTGATGTCATTTCTTCACTTCCTTACCCGACCAATGTGCGTGAAGTCTGGTCTTTCCTTGGTCATGCCGGGTTTTACCGGAGGTTCATTAAGGACTTTTCAAAGATTGCTTCACCTCTATGCACCCTGTTGCAAAAAGAGGTTGATTTTAATTTTGATGATAATTGCAAGCAATCTTTTAATGAGTTGAAGTCTAGGTTGACAACTACCCCCATTATTCAAGCACCCGATTGGTCTCGTCCCTTTGAGATCATGTGTGATGCTAGTGATTATGCCGTGGGGGCGGTTTTGGGTCAAAAAGTGGAGCGTGTCTCGCATGTGATTTATTATGCGTCTATGACCTTGAATGGGGCACAAAGAAATTACTCCACTACTGAGAAAGAGATGTTGGCGGTGGTTTTTGCACTAGAGAAATTTAGGTCCTACTTGTTGGGCACTAAAATCATTGTTTATACCGACCACGCTGCTCTTAAGTATTTAATGTCTAAAAAAGAGGCTAAACCGAGACTCATTCGGTGGATTCTCTTGTTGAGTGAGTTTGACATAGAGGTTAAGGACAAAAAGGGGGCTGAAAATCTAGTTGCCGACCATTTGAGTCACCTTGTAATGGAGGAGGACAAGCCTTATAAACAAGCCCCAATCCGGGGTGAGTTTCCTGATGAGGTTCTTTGGGCAGTTAATTCAGTGGCCCCTTGGTATGCGGACTTGGTCAATTTTCTTGTCTCGAATAAATTCCCTCCGGGGATGTCAAAATCGAAAAGAGACAAAGTCCGTAGTGATGCCAAATATTATGTGTGGGATGAACCCAACTTGTGGAGGCATTGTGCCGACCAAGTCATTCGGAGGTGTATTCCCGACAGTGAGGTGTCCTCTATTCTCAAATTCTGTCATGAGTATGCGTGTGGTGGTCATTTTGGTGCGAAAAAGACCGCTAGGAAAGTCTTGGATTGTGGTTTCTTTTGGCCAACTTTGTTCCGGGATGCGGTTACTTTTTGTCAGACTTGTGATAGGTGCCAAAGGGTTGGTAATATTGGGCGCCGTGATGAAATGCCACAAACCCTCATTGTGAATTGTGAAATCTTTGATGTGTGGGGGATAGACTTTATGGGTCCGTTCCCTAATTCTTGTGGGTTTGTGTATATTTTACTTGCGGTGGACTATGTGTCCAAATGGGTGGAAGCCATCCCTACCCGCACCGATGATTCGAAAATAGTGGTCAACTTCCTTAGGAGCAACATTCTGTGTCGGTTTGGGATGCCAAGGGCCATTATTAGTGATAGGGGGACCCATTTTTGCAATAAGACAGTCGAAGCTCTAGTCAAGAGATATCATATCACCCATAAGGTGTCGACTGCTTATCATCCCCAAACAAATGGCCAAGCCGAGGTGTCCAATAGAGAGATAAAATCCATCCTTGAAAAAACTGTGAACCCGAATAGGAAGGATTGGAGTCAAAGGCTTGATGATGTGTTGTGGGCTTACCGGACGGCATATAAGACACCGATTGGTATGTCACCATATCGGTTGGTGTTTGGTAAACCTTGCCATTTACCGGTGGAGCATGAACACAAAGCCTATTGGGCGGTCAAAAAGTTCAATTTGAACTTAGAGGGTTCCGGTGAGGAGCAAAAATTGCATTTGAGTGAGTTGGATGAGATTAGGAGAGATGCCTATGAGAATAATCTTCTTTACAAGGAACGAGCAAATATATGGCATGATAAAATGATCATTAGAAAGGACTTTAAGGTTGGTCAAAAGGTCCTTCTTTTTAATTCCCGTCTTCGTTTGTTTCCGGGCAAGTTGAGGGTACGGTGGACCGGCCCTTATGTGGTGAGGGAGGTGTCCCCGCTTGGGACGGTGGTAATCTCTAGTCCTAATGAGGACAAAGGATTCAAAGTCAATGGTCAACGGTTAAAACCGTATTTTGAGAACGAAGTCGTGAATACCGCGGATTTGGAGGTGATTGATCTCCAAGACCCGGTATATGTTTGATAGCTTTGGATCCGAGTCTTGTCAAAGACTTTAAACTTTGATGCATGCCGGGTGTTTTCCCGGCGTTGGGTCTAGCTAAAGACGTTAAAGAAGGGCGGCTAACCGGGAGGCAACCCGGATTTAATTTGCTTAATTTTCTTGGTTTTTATTTTTATTTTAGGCTTTTAAATTAATTATAGTTGTATATTATGTTTTCAATTTTTGTAGTTTTATTTATGTTTGGAATCGGTGCTACTAAAGGTATATTTGTTTTTGATGATGTGCAGGAAATCATGGTATAGAGGGTTACATGGGAGCACTTTGGAAAATTTTATCCAGTCCTTGTGCCACAAGTGCTCAATTCTTGTGCCACAAGGGCTGGCCAAAAAAAAAAAAAAAAGGGGGAAGGGGAAATTTCATCCAGTCCTTGTGCCACAAGTGCTCAATTCTTGTGGCACAAGAGCTGGCCACAATGAAAAAAAATAAAAAAAAAAAAAATCTCCCAGTCGTCTTCTTTCTCTCTCTCCCCACTCACAATCCCCCACCCTCACAGTCTCTCTCACGCGCTCTCTCTCTCTCTCTTCTTCTTCGTCTTCACCACCATTCCAGCCGGCACCCCCATTCACGCCAGCGAACTCCCCTCCTTCACGACCTCCCTCCCTCACGATCTCCCTCCCCCCTCTCTCTCTCTCTCTCTCTCTGATCCCGTCCCTCTCTCTTCCCCCTCCATTATCGCCGCACCAAACCGCCGGCAACCCTCCCATTAATTCCTGCGAACCCCCCCTCCCTCACGATCTCCCTCCCTCACAATCTCTCTCTCTCTCTAAACCCGTCAGCCACCCCCTCTCTCTACTCACCTCCCATTCATTCCGCCGCCCCTCTGCAACCCATCCCCCCACCACGAAAACCACCACCTCCTCCATTAAAACAATCCCCCTTTTTCATCATCTTCCTCCTCAACACCATAGACCACCAATTTCGAGTTTCATAGCAGAATTTCAAAACCCTAGAAATTCAATTTTGGGGTTTTTGGTTCATCCTTCTTGGAGCAATTTTGGAGAGACAAGGAGGCTTGTTGGGCAGAATCGGAGCGTTGTAAGGTAAAAATCTTCTCGATTTTACTTGCAGATTATTATCTTGTTGGATGTTGTGGTGGCTCGGTTGTTGATCGGAGGCTTGATATCGTTTTTGTGATTGTGCTCTTGTTATTATTGTTGATTATTATTGTTATTGGTGAGTGAATGGTGAGCGATGATAGTGTGAATAAACTGTTATTGTGTTGAAATTGGTGGGTGGTGATTGTGTGGTTTCGGTGGACATTTGTGGGGAGTTGTTATTGTTTTTGTGGGTTGTGTGGTTGGTAAATTGTTGGTGTTCTTTATCATTGTGAATTGCTCATTATGGTGGTGACGGGTAAATCAAGTGCGGGAGGTAAAAAGCGGGCTAGGGAAGAGGAGCCTTTGCCTACTCCTTCCGGGGAAGTTAATTCCCTTGAGGAGAATAATTATATGGGTTTGAAAACCTTGACGGCGGATCAAAAGGAGAAATGGAGAAAACTAGATAGACCGAGCCGAAAGATTATAGTAACAAAATTTTTGGATGTAACTGTTCTTGAACAATTGGGTCTTGATGCTCCAGTACGTCAGTTGATGCAAATGAGTGGTATTGAGAATTTTTTAGGGAAGAGCGCACCGGTGTATAGGAGATTCACCTTAGAATTTCTGTCCACTTTTGAGCGGGTTGTAGTGAATGGGGAAAGGAGCGTTCGGTTTAATCTTAATGATAAAGTGAGGGAGTTGAGTTATAGGGATATCAGGAAGTCGTTTGGGGTGCAAGAACCCAAAGGCGAGTTTCTTGAAAATGACGAATTGGTGGATAAGTTTTTCTTTGAGTTGACTGGGAAGCCGATGCACAAGCCCTTTCTCACATCAAAGTACCTCACTCACCCTGCGTGGGCGTTATTCTTCAGGGGTTTATCTATGACTTTTCTGGGAAAGAAAGAGTTGACCAAACTGAATCGCTTTGATATTGCAATGATGAGAACGGTAATTCCTGAGGCCGCCTCCATTCCGGATTAGGTCGACAGTTTTGTTATAAGGTGTGACAATTTTGTATCTAAGCCAGGTGGTTGTATACCGGTGGGGAGTATGATTACTCTTTTGCTTGGGAAGTATGCGAAAACCCCCCAGCTTCAGCAGAGTTTCTCGGGGCACCGGAATTCTATGATTTCTTTTTCCTGACTCGGTATGAGCGTTTCAAAACAATCATTCGAGATGATCAATCCTTGACATTTGAGTATGGGGACAACAACATTCCGATTCGGTGCCATAGGGGGGCAGTTTTTCCGAGCGGTGATAAACCGAAAGACTGGCGGATGGATGGAGTGAATGATTGGGATGGGCGGTATCCTGAGGATAAGGTCCTAAGAAAAAAACAGGGACAGTTGGCAGTTACTGAGGTTAGAGTCCCGGAGCAGAAGGAGGGTGGTTATGAGGCGATTATGAGACTGTTGCAGGAGAGGCATGCACTTGAGGATAGGAGATGGGCTGAGTTCTCTGACCGGCTTGAGGCTCTGGAGGATCATGTGACCACTATCTTCGGACGACAACGTCAGATGGAGCTGTGGATTCAGCAGCCAGAACCTCGGATCTATACACCTCTTCCGGAACAGTTGCACACAATGATGGCTAATAGGAGAGCGGCTAGGATGAGGAGGCGCGAGTCCCGTGAAGCCCGTTCTTCAGGTGAGGCCTCCGGGTCTCAGTAGCAGCAGGAGTGATGGTACCTTTCTTCCTTTCCCTTACGTTTAAACTGTCCTATATTTTTATTGTTGCACACATTGAGGACACTGTGTAGTTTAAGCGTGGGGGACGGGTTTGTAGTTGTATAGTATGCATTTTATTTCTAGATAGCTAGTTAGTTTTTCTTAAAAAAAAAAATAGAGAGGCTAAGTGAAAACCCGAAAGGGCGCTTAGGAAAAAGGTGAGATTTTGAGTGATGTTATCTTTTATTCACCGGTGATTGGCGACATAAGGGAGGTTCGGAGTCTCGGGTAGGACATTTTTGATGTTGGAGGTTCGGTTAGTGGGTAATAGGATAGAAATCCCCGTTTTGCTTTTGGAGTTATAAGGGGGTGTTGGTGCTAAACACGAGGTGAGTTTTACGCGGGACCACTACCCGACCAAAAACTTATTTTTATGAGGGAGACTTGTAGTGTGATACTAGCGTGGGGGAAACATAGGATATTTTAGTTCCCCGTGGCTTTTATGAGAGGGCCTTAGTCCGGATACGGTTTTTCACTATCTTGGAGTTTGTATCGGGCTAAGGCCATTGATCTTTATTTGATTTCCTGGAGTTATATGGGGACGGAGTTTCTTATACTCCGAGTTGTTTGTGTTGTTGACTTGTGACTGAGGAGGCTAGAGGAGACTAGGGGTCATTTTCTCCCATGCTACGCTGATTAGACCGGAGTTTAGAGTAGGGTTAGGATGTTACTCAGGGACGAGTAACGGTCTAAGCGTGGGGGAATTTGATGTGGTGGATTTTGTATACATTATTTCCCTTGTTTTCCCATATATTTTGGTTCATTTTGATGTACTTTAGACTAGATTTGATGTATTTGAGACATTATTTTATCATTTGAGCTCTATTGTAATCCGGGGTAGAATAGTCGTTATTATTTAATTATTTTCCCGGATGTAATTTTTGGTAAGCTTCAACGTCTGTCTCGATGGTCAAGTAGTCAAAGTCAAGTCAAAGTTAACTGGCGGAAGAGCGCAGGGGCCAAACTGCAATTTCTGGAAGTTGAGGGGCTGTTTGGACAATTCTGAAAGATGGTGGACTTAACTGCAAATAATTGGAACTCCAGGGGCTGAATTGCAATTGAGACTTATATTTGGGCAATGGTTCCGAAGAAGGTCTCCCCCAAGGTGATGGCTCAATGCTTTCCTCTCACTCTCGAGGGGGCGGCAAAAGATTGGTATGCTACTCTCCCGCTCACTGTCCGTCTTGATTGGGACTCCGCCATGCTTGCCTTCAAGAACCAATACCAAGGCAACACCACTCACCAGCCCACAAGGAAAGAGCTCGAGAATACCACTCAAAGAGACAACGAGTCCTTCATTGACTTCACAAGGAGATGGAATGACAAACTCTCTGAAATTGTTGAGAGGCCGAACACAAAAGAGCAAATGGACATCTTTCTCAAGTGTCTCAAGATTGATCTCCGCACCCACCTAAGTGGGGCTTGCTACTTCGACTTCTCCCAAATGTATGAGGCGGGGGTACGCATGGATGACTTGCTCAAGGAGATTAAGTAGACCACTACTACTTACCGATACAAGGCCGCTTCCAACTCCACAAAAGAGGCCTCGGTCAACGCCGTCACTATCGATAAGGGGAATTACAAAAAGGTTCCTCCACCCCAAGGGAAGAAGTCTCGAAATGACCGTGTCTACACGCCTCTCCAAGGCATGACTCAAACCGAAGTGTTCGAAGTCCTCAAGGCAAAGGGTCAAGTCACACCCGTGCAAGGGTACCAACCCAAGACGGTCCACCCCAATCATGCTCACCACAAATATTGTGGCTACCACCAATATAGTGGCCACACCACCGAGGATTGCTTCGTTCTCCGCAATGTCATTCAAGATCTCATAGATAAGAAATAATTTGTAGTGACTAATGGCGAACATGTCAATGTAATAGAGATAGGAGAACTCGAGGGGACCACCCATTCAATCCCAATTGTGAATGGGGGCCCCAATGTTATGAATAAACTTGACAATTCTTGCTATGTTGTAACTTACGATGAGGTAATGAGGGAAGTACTAGAGAATAGGAAAAGGAAGCAAGATGGGAACGTCAACATGCTAACTCGATCCGGTCGATTCATAACAAGCAACCCTTCCACTTCCACACCGAGCTCCTCTTCTCAAAGGTCGCAAGCTCGCGACACTCCCGAAGATCCTCTACTTGTCCAACTCAAGAAAACTCAAGCCAACATCTCTATTTGGGACCTCATTGCATCCTCAAAGAAACACCGAGATCTTGTCATCCGCAATCTCGATGATACATCAGTTTCTCCCGATACTACTCCCGAGGACCTCACGGCAATGATCGGTCACATTCATTTTGGCAACGTCATCACCTTTGCCGATATGGACCTTCCACCATTTGGTTCCGACCACAATGAAGCTATTTACCTCAAGGTACGAGCAAGGGGGAGGCCCGTCTCAAGAGTCTTAGTGGACGGTGGTTCCGCACTCAATCTCATGCCTGGCAGAATTATGGGTATACTGGGGCTTAAGGATTCCGATTTGAAGCCTTCTACTCAAGTAATCCGAGGTTATGACAGCACCGCCCGTACAGTCATGGGCATGATTGAAATAGACATTGAGTTTGGGAGCATGGTTATGTCCGTTCCATTCCAAGTGCTTGACATCCCGGCATCGTTCAACTTACTTTTAGGTCGACCATGGATTCACAGTGCTAATGCCGTCCCGTCAACTCTCCACCAATGTGTCAAGATCCGAAATGGTGATGAAATAGTGACCGTCATGGCTGAAAACGTCACTATCCACAGAAAAGGTGAGCCCGTCCACCAAGTTCAGCATGGTCTACCAGACTCCACTCTCTCCGGCGTCTCAGTCAACGCCATTGAAAAAGAAGGGGGAAACGGATCATGGACCCCCAGCAACCACAAAGTCCTCCGCATGATGAGAAATATGGACTACTTCCCTGGTTTAGGCCTAGGGAAATATCAACAAGGAATCCTACATCCTGTGCAAGTCCCATTCGTCAAAGACACCTTCGGTTTGGGGTACGAGCCTTCCAAAGAAGACTTGAAACAAGAGCAAGCAATCAAGAACGAAAAGGCCCGAGCTCGTAAAGAAGGCCGTCGTTATGAGGTCCCTAATCTAAGGCCTTACCGCAAGACGTTGAATGGCTATTTTGTCCGCCAAGGGGAAGACGTTCCATACATGATCTTTCCCGAGCCATGGGTTAACAATAAGGGTGTCAAAAAGCCCGGTCTCGAAATTTTCTCCGATTGTGAGATCCAGAAATCCGAAAGGGAACCAACTCCCATGTCGCCCCGTGAATGGTGGGGAAGGAAGGTGACTATAGAATCCGAGACAGAAATCACCGTGGGGGAAGAACTAACAGATTTAGCCTCCATGTTCGAAGAGCTTGCCATAATGAATGAATGCCAAGTCAACACCATCCATGACACCGTCATCATGAACGAGACTATCAGTGAGATCCCGCCAAGCTCCGAGCCGATCAACAATTGGTATTCTACGAAAGGGCCCGTGGTATCTGAGGAATTCTTAGTCCAAGAAATGGGTTGCATACTCCGCACAACAACGAAGGAAGAGCGGCTCACACTTACTTTCGAGTCCGAGAGTGTCTCTAATACCCTCACCCAAGAGGATTTGGAGGCCATAGCCGAGCGTGTGTTTCCTTTCTTTGCTAATGAAAAATTTGATATTTCTGAGTACCCTAAGATTGCAAACATCATAAATGATGAATTAACTAATAATGAACTTAACGAACAAGTTAATAACGATTCAAATTATGATGAAATAGACCACGAAAACACAACATACTTAAATGAACTTGCTCAACAAGTCCGTAGTCGTGGTGAAAATGGTCCAAAGGCTGACGAAGAATTGCATGTTGTTAATCTGGGTACCGAAGAAGAACCAAGAGAGACTAAGATCGGAAGCTTCTTCAAGGGGGCCGACAGAGACAGATTGACTGCACTACTGCGGGAGTTCGTGGATGTGTTCGCATGGTCATACAAAGACATGCCGGGTTTGGACAGAAAGGTAGCGGAGCACAGAATTCCGATCAGAGAAGATGCCAAGCCGGTAAAGCAGAAGCTCAGAAAGATCAAGCCAGAATGGTCTCTGTAAGTCAAAGAAGAGATTGAGAAGCTCCTCAGTGTGGGTTTCATCAAGATTATCGAGTATCCGACATGGTTAGCCAACATCGTGACAGTCAGAAAGGCAAACGGCAAGGTTCGAATTTGTGTGGACTTCCGGGATTTGAACAGAGCTTCCCCAAAGGATGATTTTCCACTCCCTAATATCGACATGCTAGTCGACTCCACTGCTTCCTACGAGGTTCGCTCATTCGTGGATGGGTTCGCTGGGTACAATCAGATTCTCATGGCCGAGGAAGATCAACATAAGACAGCCTTCACAACACCGTGGGGTACCTTTTGCTACACAGTCATGCCATTTGGGTTAAGAAACGCTGGGGCTTCCTACCAAAGAGCCGTGACAGACTTGTTCCACGATATGATTCACAAAGAAATCGAGGTCTATGTGGACGACATGATCATTCACTCCAAAGGGACCGATGGTCAACATTTAATCGATCTCCGCAAGTTCTTCGAAAGGCTTCGTCAACACAAGATGAGGCTCAACCCTGCAAAGTGCACGTTCGGGGTTATCCGAGGCAGAGTCCTTGGTTATATGGTCACTGAAAGGGGAATTGAAGTAGATCCTTCCAAAATCAAGGCAATCATTGACATGCCTCCTCCAAAGACGCAGAAAGAGATCAAAGGTTTCATGGGCAGACTGCAGTACATCAGACTGTTTGTGCACCAACTCACTTCCATGTGCGAGCCAATCTTCAAGCTACTCAAGAAGAATGTGGCTCTAGAATGGACCGACGCGTGCCAAGAAGCCTTCGATCACGTGAAACATTACTTGACATGCCCTCCTGTTCTAGTTCCGCCACACAAGGAGAAACCTCTTTTGCTCTATCTCACTGTCAATGATGAAGCCCTAGGGGCTATGTTAGCACAAGAGCAACGGGAGTCCACAAAGGAGAATGCCATTTACTTTGTCAGTCGCCGATTCCAAGGAGGCGAAAAGAATTACTCTGTCTTAGAGAAGTCATGTGCAGCATTGGTTTGGGTCACTCAAAAGCTCAAACACTATATGGAAGCTTTTCCGATCAAGCTAGTAGCAAAGGTGGACCCGCTCCGCTACATCTTCGAGAAGCCTTTCATGTCAACAAGAATAGCCAAATGGTACTTCATGCTCGCCGGCTATGATATCACTTACGTCACACTAAAATCCGTCAAGGGGAAAGTGTTCAGTGACCAGCTTGCCGAATTCCCGTGTGACGAAGTAAAGGGGGAAGATGTACAGTTCCCCGACGAGCATTTAATTTGTACTGCAACCAAGGAAAATAAGTGGCAACTTTTTTTCGATGGCGCCGCCAATAAACACGGCTTTGGTATAGGAATATTGCTTGTTGATCCAAAAGACATCTACACTCCCATTGCCATCCGTCTGGAATTCGAAGCTACCAACAAAATTGTCGAGTACGAAGCATGCATAGCAGGGCTCGAAGCAGCTCTCGAAAGAAACGTCACGGAACTAGAAGTATTCGGCGACTCTTTGCTCCTTATCAATCAGCAATCGGGTAAATGGCGAACCCAAGACCCAACTCTCCAACAGTATGGTCAGCACCTTGAAGAATTGGTTGAACAATTCCAAGAGATCACTTTCAACTACCTGCCAAGGGATAAGAATCGCTTCGCCGATGCACTGGCCACTATAGCTTCATTAGTCGAAATGCCCAAAGGGAAAATGGTGAAGCCCTTCAAAATTGCTCGAAGGAACAGTCCGGCATATTGCATGAGTATCGAGATCAACGAGGTTCAAACAAACTCTCCGTGGTATTCGGATATCATGAATTTCCTCAAAGATGGCACTTATCCCGAGAATAGCAATAAGAAGTCTCAAGCAGCTCTGCAAAGGCTAGCCTCTCGGTACGTACTGATTGGGGACCGAGTCTATAAAAGGCACCACGACGGGATCAATCTCTTATGCGACAATGAGGCCGAAGCTCAAGAGATAATGTGTGAAGTGCACGAAGGAGAATGTGGACCCCACATGAATGGGTTTATGCTAATCAAGAAGATACTTCGCATTGGTTACTATTGGAGCACTATGGAACGAGACTGTATCGAGAAAGTCAAAAGGTGTTCCAAGTGCCAATTCCACGCTAATCTGCAACATGCTCCACCCTCACAACTTTACAACATGGTCACACCTTGGCCTTTCTCTTGTTGGGGGATAGACATCATCGGTAAAGTTCATCCCGCTGGGAGCAATGGGCAGTCATTCGTCCTAGTGGCAGTCGACTACTTCACAAAGTGGGTCGAAGCACAAGCCTATCGGACCCTCAACGCAAAGAAAGTGGCCGAATTTGTAAAGATTAATATCATGTGCCGATACGGCCGCCTCATGAAATCATTTCCGACAACGGCTCTCACTTTGAGAAGGAAATGGATGCACTTTTGGTAGAATACAAGATCACCAAGTACAAGTCATCTCCTTACCGTCCCCAAGCAAATGGCGCGGTTGAAGCAGCAAATAAAACCATCGAGACCATCGTCAAGAAAATGGCCTCAACAGGAAGGGATTGGCCCGAGAAGCTACCATTATCATTGTGGGGCTACCGCACATCAATACGGTCCACAACAGGAGAAACTCCTTATGCATTAGTCTATGGTTCTGAAGCCGTACTCCCTATCGAACTTGAAGTCCCATCTCTACGGGTCCTCCTCGAGAATCAAGTCAACGAGGTCAACTGGATGCAAAGTCGATACGAACAGCTAGCCTTACTCGACGAGAAAAGGTTAAGAGCACTCGAAGGCACGAGGGCTTATCAGCAAAGGATGGCAAGAGCTTTTAACAAAAAGGTGAAGCCTCGAAACATCAATGTGGGAGATTTGGTCTTAAGACAACATCCTCCTAACGCCATAAATCCCCTGGGGAAATGGGGACCCCGATGGATCGGTCCGTACGTGGTCAAGAAGGTACTAAGCGGCGGTACAGTCCGGCTCGTGGATTTGGATGGTGACCAGCTGCCAAAGGAGGTCAACCTCGACAAGCTCAAGAGGTTCTACGCTTAATAAACAAAGACCATAAAAAAAAAAAAAAAAAAAAATCGCTCGCTAGGTTGAAAACCCGCAAGGGCGGCCTAGGCAAAAATTAGAGCACGTGCAAAAAAGAAGCCCGCTAGATTGAAAACCCGAAAGGGCGGTCTAGGCAAAAAACAGGGTGCACAAAAAAAAAATGGTCTTTGTTTGTTTGAACTACGGAGACCTGAGCCTCCCAACTGGAGGAACGTAGGCAACCTTCGGGTGCGGTCTAAAACATATCAAAAATACCCAATTCACTTCAAATAACAAAATGCAATTCTTATTCATTCAATGAATTATTCAAACCATTACAACGGATTTATTGAGCAACAAAAGACATCAAAATACTAAATCCTAAAACAAAGTGGTCTAATTGCAATCTCTTGGGGTACAAAGAAAAATCTAATCTTTCTTAGGTTTGGGAACCCATTGCTTCTTGTTATGTCCTTTAGTCTTCTTGGATGGGGACGGAACATTCTTGGGACCTCCAAGACGGGAGAAAAATCTAGGATGGGACGGAGCTTCATCAACGGCTTTCCCTTTGCCTTTATCGAGCGGAGCCTTATCACGCTTCCACACATAGGAGGAATTTCCCTTACCTTTCTTCTTCTTGGGAAAATGACGGGGTCTATAGTCCCGCACATGAACTACCGGTCTCACGGGGTCAACAACATCGTCATTGGGCCTTCCCAAACGATCAAAAACGCTCGGACGCTTCTCCACCATCGGGACGGACCCCACAACTGGAACGGCATTCACCACTGGAATGGACTTCTCACCCTCGGGGACGGAAACTTTAACTTCAAAGGAGAAAGTCATTGGGGCCATTATGACAAGAATTTTGTGGTTTAGGAGGAGAAAGTGTTTGCAAAAGAATGCTGTGTGACCATTCTGGTCGAAAATGGTTCAAATTTATAGCTGTTGGAACATTCTGATCAGAAAAAGAAAGGGGCTGTAATTCAGCAGGCCAGAAGCGCGCGCCTCCGACCAAGGCTGCACAACGCGCGCGCCTCCCACAAGCAAGGCCCAACGCGCGCGCCTTTGACAGCAGTTCAGACAGAAACAACCCTTGTCAGTTCAGAACAGAACCCAAGCACGTCAACATATCCAACCTGCAGCAAAGTCAGATCCCAGCAACAAAAAGGAGTTCAAGCATCCTTTGGGCACACATTTGTTTGTAAAGAGTCGACATCTAAGATCGAGTCGCTAATAGAACATAAAATGAGTAGTAAGATAACTAGGATTGTAAATACATGTTAAATGTTATTACAGGCAAAAATAAAAATGTTTTCAATCCCTCATCCTCTCAGCCGCAACAGCTCGGGCACGTCATCACCTACACTGTGCTCACCCCCTGCTACCTCTCTCGGTCTCCTCATCGTCATCATCATCCTCATCATCATCATCATCATCATCATCCTCAGACTCAGATGTCTCAACCACAACATCAGGACGGGTCCTCTTGGCAGCTCTCCCCGACGAACTATCGCCACCCCGGCTCTGGCTACCCTCTCGGCTCAGACTCCTACTATGGCTACCTCCGTGGCTCAAACTCCTGCTCAGCGACTGCCTCGCCGAAGAGAAAGACTCATCAATGTCCAGTGCAGTATCCCTGCAGCCTCGTCCCATGCCCCGAGCACCTCGGGCAGCTCCTCTCGCAGCACCAGAGACAGCACCAGCAGCATCTCTAGTCATGGCAGCAATATCCCTGCATAGCTCCAGCACCCTCTCCTCCAGCTGACGGAGCCTCCGCCTCATCCCTTTGTTCTGCCTACCCAAGTGCCTATAAGCAGCCATGGGCACCTGTTGTAACAAAGAACAAGAAAAGGAAATTACATCAATACAAAGGACAGAAAAACAAGACTGGAACTGAGAAATGCAAAGATGGTCAGAAAAACATGCCACAGCAGCCTGAGCAGGAGGCTCTCTCTCCGGTGACATATCCTCGGGAACAATCTCCCTCTGCTCCTCAAAGACCCCGAAGTTGGAATAAGTGTAATAGGGAGGAGGCAAAGGAGGATCAAAACAATACCCGGCACCGGTAGTATAAAACCGAGCGGAGGTCGTAGGGGCAGCCTGTGATCTCCTCGGATCAGCAAACATGAAACCTTGCATCAAGTTGTTCTCCCTGAAGAGGCCATAATCCTGGTCCAATTGAATATAAGGGACGGCATCAACCCCTACCATATAGCCGTGCGATGAGCCTCTGAAAGTGACCTACAGTTACGAGGGCAGAAAGGAGGAACGTCTGGAACTGCAGGACGAGGGGGGGTGTAAAAGTCTGTCACCTGGGTACCATGCTGCCAAAATACTCTATCTCCTAAGTACAGAGCCATGCACTCACCCGAACTCATCAAAAGCCGAGAACGGGTAGGAATAAGAGTATGCTTAAACCAGTGCTGAACTGATCTCCACGGATACAAGGAGAAGGCAACGGACTCAGGCCTCAAGGTGTCCAAGTGCCGTCGGGCCGAAGTAAGGCTAATGGGGTTCGTGCCAGTCTTCACATTCCTCCCCTTGTACGCCCACCGTGCGCAGTCCGGATACTGGGGCTGGCCTTCCTTGGCAATCTTGAAATCCCTCAGATTCAGGATAGCAAAAGCCCAAAGCTGTAGACAAGAGGCAGAAACAAAGTTAATGACAGTCAACGAAAAAGGCAGTTATGACCAAGGCAAGGAGAATATAAAAGGGACAGTAAGTGGTATACCTTCCACAGCAAGCTGAAACCCGTAACAGAGCTGGTGGTCGAGCGGCTGGTCAAACCCATGCCGTGGTAACAAGCAGCCAAGCCCGCTGCGCCCCAGTTATACTGGCCGATCTGGTCCAAATCCACTAACAAGTCAAGCAGAGCCAAAGAGGCCGAAGATCCCCCGTTGGCAAACAGAGTATGGGATAACAAGTACCAAATAAAGCAACGGGCCACGGCATCGACCCGATCAGAAGTAACACCTCGAGCCTCAGCCATCAAGATGCTAAAATAAGCCCGGATTCGCCCCCATGTCACTCGAGAATTCTTAACCTCGAACCGGCAGTCAACCAAAGCCAGTAACTCGTCCGTAGTCCGAACAGCCCCTCTCAAACCAAAAGGGACAGGCACCCCCATGAACGGCAAGCCCGTCAAAGCTGTGAAATAGGTAGGCATCATAGTCACCTCGCCCATGGGTAAGTGGAAGGTATGGGTGGTGTCCCACCATCTTTCCCTCAATGCCTGGACCACATCGGGGTCATTCTTCAAAGCTGGGAGGCTAGTGACAAAAAGACCAAAATGAGTCCCTGTGACTCAGGCCCGAACATTCTCAGGCAACCTCTTCCATATAGAGATGGGACCATGAGCCCCACCACGAATCTCTGTCAAACGGGTCCACTCCTGAAAGGAAAGAAGGAACAGCGAAAATTTCATCAGCATGACTGCTAGAAAATGGATGAACTCAACACAGAGATTTCAATGACAGAACAATGTACAAGCAAGTATGTGAACATGAAAATGGGCGCCCCAACATGTTTCTTACAACAAATCAGCAACAATGAACAACATGCAAAGAATGATCAATAAAGCTGCTGTAGCAATATTTCGGGTAAAGAAAACAGAACTTCATGAAACCCGAAATCGACAAGAAAGGTGAGGCATTCTTACCAAACCCGAAGTCACGAAGTGAGAAATGTGGTATGAGGCCGGAAAGTAAGCAAGCTCGGGTCCATAGCTTCAACCCCAATTTCGGGCTCCTCGCCCTGTGGCATCTCAAACGGAGGTGATTGCTGACGATCCGACATCGTTTCTTTGACGGAATTGATCCTAGAACAGCAAGAAAGTGTTTTGGGGTGATTTCTCTACGAAAATTGGGCTTGGACTTTGGAGGGTTCTTCAAATTTTTGAAAACTGGCCGAAAACAGCGAACAACCTGTTTAAATATGTTGAACTTATGCGCCAGGCGCGCGCCCCCCGACATACTTATCCGAGGCGCGCGCGTCCCACAACGAGGCCCGGACGCGCGCTCTTCCCATCATCAGGCAGGTTCAGAAGCAGTCTCCCATGCAAGAATCCATGCACCGTATCAAGGTTTCCCCACGGATTCCGAACTCCCTAAGTTCTGTCACGGTTGACATGCCCCCCTCAAGGGTCAATCTCAACATTTCATCCCCAGCAGGAACATTTTTCTGGTCACGGTCAACTGTGCCCGCACCCCACAATTCAAAAAGTCAGGTGTAACTCCAAGTGGCACGAGACTTCAAAGCGATACCTCATCAACGAATATCACTAACGGATTCGTCCTCAAAGGTTCACTAACGGCCTCTTCAAAGGTTCACCAACGGCCTCATCAACGAATTTAACTAACGGATTCGTCCTCAAAGGTTCACTAACGGCCTCCTCAAAGGTTCACTAACGGCCTCTCCAAAGGTTCACTAACGGCCTCTTCAAAGGTTCACTAACGGCCTCATCAACGGATTTCACTAACGGATTCGCCCTCAAAGGTTCACTAACGGCCTCTTCAAAGGTTCACTAACGGCCTCTCCAAAGGTTCACTAACGGCCTCATCAACGGATTTCACTAACGGATTCGTCCTCAAAGGTTTACTAACGGCCTCTTCAAAGGTTCACTAACGGCCTCATCAACGGATTTCACTAACGGATTCGTCCTCAAAGGTTCACTAACGGCCTCTTCAAAGGTTCACCAACGGCCTCATCAACGAATTTCACTAACGGATTCGTCCTCAAAGGTTCACCAACGGCCTCCTCAAGGGTTCACTAACGGCCTCCTCAAAGGTTCACTAACGGCCTCATTCAACATATTCAGCCGGCAGGTTCACCTATAAATCATGCCACCCCCTCTATCAACAAAAGCCGCTCACACAGGGAGCGCACCACTACCTCTCGCAATTTCAAATTCCTGCTTTCATCGAGTCTTTGCTTTTTCTTGGTGATGTCCTCGGTTGGTGTTTTTTAACTTTCGTCGACGCGTTTTCTTTGCAATCCACGTCACCGAGGGGCTCTGTAGACACCCCGCCTTGGACCGCTCACCCCGATTGCACATTTGATCTTGTGTTTCTCCCCATTTTAAGTGTTTCTCGTTAGTTTCTGTCACTTCCGTTAAGTTCCTGACTGACTTCGTTAAGTCCAGGGACTAAACTGAATAACAGGGCTGACTTTCTAGTCCATTCTGTCAAAATTGCCTTCTCTGAGTCGCGCGCCTCCGACAGGAGGAGCCAGGCGCGCGCGCCTCCCGCCCCCAAGGCAGGAAGTGCGCGCCTCTGGGCATCAGTTACAGATTTCTGGCCAGGATTCTCTCCCTTGCTCAATTTACAGGATTTTGCCCGGGAAGGATTTCTTGGTGACTGAGTTTTGGCACCAAAAACACCCCTCTTTCACCTATAAAAACCTCCCTTTACCTCCATTTTCAAGGACCGGAAATTGAACTTACAAAAACTATACCAAAACCACTTTCTAAAGGTTCTCCAAGGATCTCATCAAGCAATATTTGAAGGTCTTCAAATTGTAGGTAAAAGTCCATCTTTTCCTTTCTTTTCTACTTCATCTCCTTTCTCTTTTACTCTAATCAAATGTGCAATCACCCAAATCATTTTGGGACATGACTCTAATGATCACCTCATCTCATTGAGGTTGGTTAAGGAGTTATCTCCTACATTCCAAACTCTATTTTAAACCCCCCTTTTATGATTTAAAGAAGAAGAAGAAGAACATTTTCATTCATGTAGATTTTGATCAAGCAAGACCAACTTTAGTTGGGCGAGATGGGTGTTTCGGTACTTCCCATCTCGTAATCTAACCCCCGAACCTCAAAACAAAGAATCTCTGTTTTCGTAATCAAACTTAGGCTATTATCAATAGGTTTTTCTTATGTTCCTCAAAACATAGGTGGCGACTCTAAAAACAAGTTAGACATCCTAGGATAATTCACCGCTCTAGCCAAGCCGTGGTTCCCCGGGGTATCTACAGGAAGCAACGAAAACATCTCGAGAATTTCGTCGTCAATCTGCCAAGTTCCATAGACCATTCGCAGCCCATCGCCAACTCAGTGAACTCGAAGGTATATCCATTGTCCAATTTCGTTTCTTATGAAAGATTTTCGTCTAATCATAAAGCCTTCTTAGAAGCCATCACCTCGCGTGATGAGCCTAAATACTACTCACAGGCAGTCAAAAATAAACACTGGTGAGAGGCAATGAAGAAAGAGATTCGGGCCCTAGAAGAAAACGAGACGTGGACTCTAGAGACACTGCCAGCCGGAAAGAAGGCCGTCGATTCAAAATGGGTATATAAGATCAAATACAAACCGAATGGCGAAGTAGAACGCTATAAAGCTCGATTAGTTGCAAAGGGTTTCACGCAAATTGAAGGCATCGACTATCATGAGACGTTTGCCCCGGTCGCTAAATTAGTAACCATGCGTAGCCTCCTAGCAGTAGCAGCAAAAAAGGATTGGGCAATCCATCAACTTGATGTCAATAACACCTTTCTACATGGCGACCTTGAGGAGGAAGTATACATTAAGCTCCCATAAGGATTTTCTAAGGACAGGGACACAAGGGTTTGCAAGCTACTAAAGTCATTGTATGGACTTCGCCACTTCGCGAAATTGGTACCACAAATTCACCCAAGCATTACTAGACATCAATTTCCGACAGTCTCGTGCCGATCATTCCCTGTTCATTTTTAAACAAGATGGTGTTTATGTTGCAGCTCTTATATACGTCGATGATGTTGTCTTGGTTGGGAATTCGGAATCCAAGATTAACCATGTCAAGTCATACTTAAACCACAAGTTCAGTATCAAGGATCTTGGCCCACTTAAGTATTTTTTGGGTATTGAAGTTGCTAGGTCCTCGGAAGGCATCGTTCTTGGTCAAAGGAAGTATACCTTAGACATCTTAGAAGAAAGTGGTTTGCAAGGAGGACGACCTAGCGCATTTCCAATGGAACAGAACTTACACCTCACGGCTGAAGATGAAAGTCCACTGGTCGACGCACTTCAATACCGTAGACTTATGGGACGGCTGCTCTAACTCACTGTTACTAGGCCAGACATTCAGTTTTCGGTCAATATTTTGAGTCAGTTTGTCTCCTCTCCTCGTCGCTCACACATGAATGCAGCCACACGTATATTAAGGTACCTCAAAAATACTGCTGGGGAAGGAATTTTTCTCCCCTCTAAAGGTGAATTATCTCTAGTTGCCTACTGCGATGCAGATTGGGGTGGCTGCCATATGACTCGGCGATCATGCACAGGTTATTATATCTCTCTGGGCGGAGTTCCTATTTCTTGGAGAACAAAGAAACAGTCTGTGGTTTCACGCTCTTCAGCTGAAGCCGAATATAGGGCTATGGCTTCTACTGTGAGTGAACTTATTTGGCTTCGTTGGCTTCTCAATGACATTGAGGCACCACAGATAGAAGCCATTCCACTCTTTTGTGATAATCAAGCTGCACGCCACATAGCAAATAATCCTGTCTTTCACGAACGAACTAAACACGTGGAAATGGATTGTTACTTCGTTCGTGAACGAGTCCTCGCCAACGAAGTTTCCCCTCGGCAAATATCTACTGAACTACAGGTTGCAGATTTATTCACCAAGGCCTTAGGGACAGCACGTTTTCGCTTTCTTGTTGACAAGTTGGGCACTCGTAACCTTCATGCGTCGACTTGAGGGGGAGTGAAAGATTTGATTGAATCTTTGTCAATCAACTTGGTTATACTGAGATATCTCTATATCTTTGTCCATGATGCTCTTTTCCTTATTTATTGTAAATCATATATTTCCTTTCTAGAGATAGGACTCATCAGTAGAATTAAGACTTGTATATATATATATATGTAACGTGCTGGTATACAATATGTAATGGAATACAACAATATTTCTTCACCTTCTGAGCCGGATTTCTTCAACAATTGAAAAGGCGATTCTGTTATGGTGGTTGCAATGTTGGAATAGAGGACCAACCGGGAACTAGCGATCGGAGCAAAAGGGAAGAAATTCGTCGGAGGGACTGACCTTCTGGGCGGCCGCCCAGGGTGATGGTGGGCGACCGCCCACTCCATCAGTTGGAACCTTCAGCCGGAACACAATTGTGGGCGACCGCCCATAGGCAAAGTGGGCGACCGCCCAAGTGTCGGGGGCAGTCGGGGCTGAGTCGGTTTTTGGGCCAGATTTCGGGTTTCCTTGTCCGTCTAGGGTTAGGTTTTATTCTAGGTTGCCTATATAAGCAATGTTCCGCCCCCATACTCATTGTAACTCCATATTTACATATTATAGTGCAAGATCCTGGCTTGGTAGTGCCCCCAGACGTAGTCAAACATATTGACGAACTGGGTAAACAATTTCTTGTGTTCGTTTTGTCTTTTGCTTTGGATTTCTTATTTCTTGTGCTTGTTTGTGGTGCCATTATTTTCTTGCGACTTGCTTGGGTGTTGGGAGTTGGAGGGCAATATCCACAACAACTGGTATCAAGAGCTTTGGTTGGACGATCAAAGGGGTTTATCAAGCAATCAAGAATGGGCAAGGATAAACAAGCAATTGAGAAATTCGATGGTTCTGACTATGGATATTGGAGGATGCAAATAGAGGATCTCTTGTATAATAAGGATCTCTATAAGCCTCTAACAGGAGTCAAACCGGAAAAAGAAAAGCAGGAAGACTGGGATCTCATGGATCGGAAAGCCTTAGGGGTGGTTCGATCTACTTTGTCGAAGTGGATCGCGAAGACTACCAGGAAGGCGAAAACCACCAAGGAGCTATTGGATTATCTTACTGAGAGATTTGAAACACCATCTGCTGCAAATAAGGTTGATTTGATACGCAAGATGGGTAATCTCAAGATGCAAGAGGGAGGATCCATAGCTAAACACATCGATGAGTTTATGGATATTATAGACTCATTGACTGCGTTGGAGATTACTTTCGGTGACGAGGTTCATGCGTGTTTATTGCTAGCGTCCTTACCAAGAAGTTGGAGCGGAACGGTGACAGCGTTAAATGCTTCGGCGGGTAAGAACAAATTGAAGTATGATGATGTTAAGGACTTCCTCTTGGGCGAAGAGAATCGCATAAAGAAGTTGGGGACACCGTCTACTTCGGAATCGGTCTTGGCTACAACTAGTAGGGGAAGACCGGGTTCTAGCAATAAAGGGAGAACAGGGTCAAGGGAAAGTGTAATCGGGGGTGGGGATCAGTATGAGGAGAACAAAGAAAGACCAAGGGTTGCAAGAGGATCGGTAGAGTGCTATCATTGTAAGGAGTTAGGACACTACAAGAGGGATTGTCCCATGCGAGGGGATAAATCGGCGAATGTGATAATCGAAGGTGACGATGTACTGATTCTGAGTGTTAGTAGTGCGCTGGAATCATGGGTGCTGGATTCGGGGGCATCATTCCACTCATGCGGGCATGCAGGAGCGATGGAAAATTACACTTCCGGTGATTTCGGTAAGGTCTATCTGGCGGATGGAGAGCCTTTGGAAATCAAGGGGAAGGGGGATGTCAGAATAGGAGCATCGGACGGGAACATCTTACATCTACACGGGTCAGTCACATTCCGGGTTTGAAAAAGAACCTGATTTCAGTTGGGCAGCTGGGTGAAGAAGGTTACACGGTAACTTTTAGCTGCAGGAACTGGGTTATTGCCAAGGAGGATCGTGAGGTCGCTCGGGGTAATAGGGAAGGAAGACTGTATTTGGCGGGAAACACCAAGGGTAGTATCGCGGTGGCGACGGCCAAGGGTGATACGGAATTGTGGCACTGTCGATTGGGTCACATGAGTGAGAAGGGGGATCACACGGATTTGTGTGGATCGGCTCCGGTAACTTCTCGGGTTGGTGTGTCAAATTACATGACCTTCATTGATGATTCGACAAGGAAGGTCCGGGATTACTTCTTAGAAGGGAAAGATGAATCTTTCAGGATGTATAAGAAGTGGAAGGCCTTGGTGAAGAATCGGAGGGGACTCAAGGTTAAAAGCTTGATGTCTAATAATGGTGGAGAGTATGAGCTTCGGGAGTTCAAGGAATGCGGGGATGCGAATATGATTTGCATGGATATTCCAAACTCAGGTGGGAGCGAGACGGTTCATGATGGCCAAGGTCAAGGGGTCACTGAAGATGAACCACATACTCTAGGACCGGATAAACCGCTGCGTGGATCTAACGGAGAGTGTAGATCGGAGGACAAGGCTCCAGGTTTCTCAAGCAAGGTGAAGTTGAAGCTGGGTATAGCTTCAACAGGGCTTCGAGAATAGGGGAGGAGGAAGGCACTACCATGATCGAGGTGAGCACTAGGAAGACACCAAAGACGAGTTGAAGACGGATACGGGGCTTGTATATGTGGTTGATCTCTAGGTGGGAGATTGTTGGAATAGAGGACCAACCGGGAACTAGCGATCGGAGCAAAAGGGAAGAAATTCGTCGGAGGGACTGACCTTCTGGGCGGCCGCCCAGGGTGATGGTGGGCGACCGCCCACTCCATCAGTTGGAACCTTCAGCCGGAACACAATTGTGGGCGACCGCCCATAGGCAAAGTGGGCGACCGCCCAAGTGTCGGGGGCAGTCGGGGCTGAGTCGGTTTTTGGGCCAGATTTCGGGTTTCCTTGTCCGTCTAGGGTTAGGTTTTATTCTAGGTTGCCTATATAAGCAATGTTCCGCCCCCATACTCATTGTAACTCCATATTTACATATTATAGTGCAAGATCCTGGCTTGGTAGTGCCCCCAGACGTAGTCAAACATATTGACGAACTGGGTAAACAATTTCTTGTGTTCGTTTTGTCTTTTGCTTTGGATTTCTTATTTCTTGTGCTTGTTTGTGGTGCCATTATTTTCTTGCGACTTGCTTGGGTGTTGGGAGTTGGAGGGCAATATCCACAACATGCAAGTGTAGCGATTTGGTGTGGGGTTGTGGGCCTATAGCTGACGTGGCAAAAGCAGATTGGACTTTGCAAATATTAGGTTTTGTAGTAGCATTTTTACTCTAGTATAATAGAAAAAAGTTTGTGTTTTTTCCTTATTGACTTAACAGTAATGTGGCATGTAGGGGCCACAAAATACTACTCCCTCTATCCCTAAATGAGTGTCCATTTTCAAGAGATTTTTGTTCCAAAATGAGTGTCTTTTTTTAACATAACGTTGTCCCTAAATATTTTTTTCCGATTTTTTTTTCACCGGTCTCTTTATACTTGAAAAACTAAATGTTTGGAAAGGAGATTACAAGATTATATATGAATCTTTGCCACCAAATTGTACAAAAAGTTGAGATTTTCAGATGTCCCTTAAAATAAAATTTGGATACTCATTTAGGGACAGATGTAGAATTATTTTTACTATTGATGATGCTCTAAAGACTACTCGTCTACTCCCTCTGTCTTTAAATGAATGTTGGAATTTTATTTTAACGGATAATATCAAAAAATTTATTTTTTTATACAAATTACTGGCAATATATATATATATATATATATATATATATATATATATATATATGGTCGCGCTCCTGTGAGAACCATTTAAAATGAGAACCGTGAGAACCAATCATAACCGTTTGATTAAATACAAAATCAAGGGTTCAGATTATAGATACATCGGATACACTTGGCTACAATAGCTAATTTTCAAAAATACAGTTGGATACATTAGTTTTCAACCTACTGTATCCAAGTGCAACACTTGGATACAGTACTTGTTTAGCTACTGTATCCAAGTGCAATATCAAAATTTATGTATTGTATCAAAGTGTATCCAATGTATCTATAATCTGGACCCTTGATTTTGATTCTAATCTAATGGTTATGCTTGGTTCTCACGGTTCTCACGCAATTGTGGTTCTCATTTGAGCACCTATATATATATATATATATATATATATATATATATATATATATATATATATATATATATATATATATATATTCTTGTCATTATCTTTTCAAACATTTAATTTTACAAGTATAAAGAGAATAATAAAAAAAATAGTAAAAAAACATGAATAATACTAGGGGAACAAAAAAATCACAAAAATTTGCTCACAAAATCTTAGGTGTAATAATTTTATTGGTGTTTTTAATTAGAGTGTGGCGGGTCCACTATCGATACAACCAATATAATATCGTCAACTCATTGTGTAAGCATGATCTTGTGACTTTGTTTTGTGCCCCTAGCATTGCTCACAAAACATTTGGGGGAGTTTGTTCCAAAGAACTATATTCATTTTGATTTTTTTTTTCCTTTTATTAAGAAAAATAAACATTCGTTTAGGAACAGATAGAATAATATTTTAAATGAAAAATGGAAAAAATATCTCATAGTTAGAGAACTAATAATAGAACAAGAAACTAGGGTAGATTACTCGAAGGGTTTGTAATGGAAAAGCAAGACCATAGTTGATGCCAGTGTTCTAAAAATCGTCAGGCGGCCGCTAGGCGGCGGAGCTGGGCCTAGCGCTTAGAGGCCTAGGCGGAGACTAGGCGGGGCCTAGGTGGGGCCGAGCATTTAGAGCATTTTTTGTTTTTTTAATTAATATATATATATATTTATATATCCTAAAAATATTGTCAATTATTTTTATTATTTATCAAAATTTAATAATTTATTTTAACTAAAAAATAAATCATAACTATAAAAAGTATTTTTAAATGTTTCAAAAGTGAAAACTTACACACATTAACCCAAGCCCATTCACACATCTTTAGTCAAACTCAAATAAATTATCCTCCCACACTAAAATAATGAGGCCCAACCCATGTGCTATTCCCGCCTAGAGCCGCCTAGGCCATCCTAAATCCGCCCAAACCGCCTGATCCGCCTAGACCGCCTAGGCTGCCTAGGACCGCCTAGACCGCCTAACGCCTAATGGAAAATCGCGGCGCCTAGGGGCCGCCTAGCGCCTAGGCTCCGCCTAAGCGGTCGCCTAGCCCGATTTTTAGAACACTGCTGATTGACGCAAGAAGGATTCGGTTAAGATGAGGGAATGGGGACAGCAAATGTCCACGCCAACCAATCCCATTCCCAGGCCTCTCCATTCTTCCCTTATCTCTTCATCAGAAAGATTTGCCATTCACATTTCCAAAATCAACTCTCCAGTCTCCATCTTCCTAGGCTTAAATAGAAAAGAAAAGGAGGGGCCAATATATTCAGTATAATTGCAATGGCTTCCCTCTCTTTACCAAACTACACTCTTCCATCATTCAGACCTTCTCATCAAAACAAATCTCCATTTACTAGTCCTCAATTTCTCTCCAATGCATCAAATTCTCAGTTTCTTGGTCTCAAGCTCTCCCTCTCCTTCAATTCATCTTCCCCTGCATCATCATTCAAGACACCCACCATTGTTGCCAAGGTACATTACTCTGACGCAGAACAACATCGTGGGGGCCCTTGCGCCTGCACGTGTAACAGACCAGCTCTGATACCACGACACGATAAAGTCTGAGGTTCCATCCCAAAACCAATTGGCTATGGGAGAAGTGGCCCATGATCTTTATATAGTCAATTAATTCGTGATGTGTGATAATGTCTGTAACAGTTTTTTTTTTTTTTTTTTTTTACCCAATTTTAACCAAGATTTAATCTTTTATCAGTTTTGATGGCCATTGTTTTGTTCCAGCCAAATGGGTATTTGGGGTTTATCTTTACTGTTTTGTATTTTGGATAATTTTTTATTATATGTTGCTAACTGTGTGTGTGTGTGTTTTGGGGATGGGAATCAGGTGAATAAAGGGTCAGTGCCGCCTTCATTTACACTGAAAGATCAAGATGGTAAGAGTGTGAGCCTGTCCAAGTTCAAGGGCAAGCCTGTGGTTGTCTACTTTTACCCTGCTGATGAAACCCCTGGCTGCACCAAGCAGGTTTATCCCTTTTCCTCAAGCTGGGGTTGACTCTAGAATGAATTTTCGTTTTATTGAAGAGTCCCTAAATGATTGCTAAATTTGTTGACAAAGTTATTTGTTGTTGAAAGTAAATATAATTGAGCAATCTAACAGGAATGGAGGAGTACTGTTTTAAAGAGCTAGACAAAGCCGAGTATGTTAGCCGGGGTTATTATAACTTTTAATCCCGCTTGAGCTTGATTCTATTAATTGTCAAAGGCATTGTCTCTATCAGTTACTTACATTGGTGTTTACTTTTGTCATGATCACGAATAAGATGAAAGCTCACTTTGGTGATTAAAGTGTGGTATACATCACACACATATATATTTCGAGGGGACCTTACTCGAACTACACTGAGCTTTACTCTTATAAATCAAGTACAAATTGTAGTCAAGCGCAATTCGTTAGACAACCTTGCCCTCTGAAGAAAAACAAAAATTCTTTAATTTCATCACTGTTCTCTGGTTTTCATTTTGTAGATGCAATCAACAAATTCATTAACTTATCTCGACTTTTAGAGCTGCCCAATGTCATCATTTTGTTCTTTTGAGATTTGTTTCTTTTTCAGTTTGATACTATAATTTTTGGTTTTTCACACCCATCGAAGAATACATAATTGGGGTGAAAGGTTTTCCTCCACTAAGATCCAAACTTGTGGACATATAAGTTGAAATATTATCCATTAGACCAACCTTTGGCTCCAATGCCACAATGTCTCTCCTACTTGAAAGAAACTGTGCGACACAATCTATCTGAAAACCAATTGATGTCTTTGCTCGACATAGAACAAAAGGCCCGTTGGAAATGGATTATGTACTTGGGCCTGAATTGGCTCTAGGCAATCCCAGCCTCAATCTTCTACCTCTCTCATCAATCTGAAAATCCATGGTCCAACTGCCCTCTTCCTTATGAAAGCAAAACTACTGCAAAAGAAGAATTGTGAGAACTTGTTTCCATTGTTGTCCAACCCCAAATCATTTTGGGACTAAGGCTTTGGTTGTTGTTATACTTTTTCCGTTGTTTGCTCTATAATCTTTTGTGGGGTACAAGGTACTTTCCCCTTAATCGACTATGAGAGCTTAGGCGAATCGTTGGTGAATCTTATCACGTTCATTTGTCTGGGCGTGTGTTGTGCATAATATTGATGCTCAAAACAATATAATGTGTCTAATACTCCCTATGTCCCAGAACGATAGTCCCACTTTGACTTTCATGGTAAACTCAATCGACCTTTGACCATATGTTTATGAATACTCAATTATTCCTATGTTATTCTAAAAATTGTTACTAAGAGGTTTTCTAATGATGAATTATTGAGAGTTATCCTAATGATGAATCAATAACAATTTTTAGAATCGCATAAGGAAATTAGAGTTTTCATAAAATTATGGACAAATGAGTTGACCATAAAAGTCAAAGTTGGACTGTCCTTTTGGGACGGAGGGAGTAATGTTTTTCACTCCCTCTCTATTTGTTAATATTTGGCTTACAAAGTGACTGCTAATGGTTAGATGCTGTTGTAGTTTTAAAATAGCATGAGGAAAAGAATGTTTATTAGACTGACAAAATATATGATACACATTGCACAGGCCTGCGCATTCCGGGACTCATACGAGAAATTCAAGAAAGCAGGAGCCCAGGTTGTTGGCATTAGTGGCGATGATTCAGCATCACACAAGGTATTACTACACAATTTTTAAATTTTTTCAATATGCAGATACCTATTCAGAATAAGAATATACTCCGTATTTTAAAAATTAAAATTTTTTAAAAAAAATTAGGACTTTGTAGCGAATTTAAACTTTGTTGTAGTCTTGTCCCTAGAAGATAACTTCACACCATTTTGTATTAAGAAAGACCTCTTGAATTTCTGGTGGTAATCAGTCCAGAGCTTAGATTTCACCTAATTCTTCTTTTCTTTAGGCAGTTTGACCAACCTCTTGAATTTTATTATTAGCTGGTCACAACTTACGACTCAGACGTATCCAACCTATTGTCGGTTGTTTGTTACATTTGGGTTGACTTGAAACAGAGTCAACTGGCGTGCATAACATATTTGACCTTCTCCAAAGTCCAGTTTTTAATTCAATAAAGTTTGGTAAATGTGGACATTACTTTATCTTCTACATTTTCACATTAACCAACCCAACAACCTTATTAAATCATGAACATGAATTGATATCATTTTTATTTATCATTCTGGGACTAAGACTCTGTTGTTGTGGAAAGATACTTTATTTGTTGATCATATTTTGGCCCGGGCTTATTAAGATAACCATTTTTAAATCCTAAAAAAAGGTTTAGAATTTGGAGTTGACATATGATTTAATTAATTTATGTAGGCATTTGCGAAGAAATACAGACTCCCCTTCACTCTGCTGAGCGATGAGGGTAATAAAGTCAGAAAAGATTGGGGTGTTCCATCTGATCTTTTCGGTACATTGCCTGGTAGACAAACCTACGTTCTTGACAAGAATGGGGTCGTCCAACTCATCTATAACAATCAATTCCAACCCGAGAAGCACATTGATGAGACCTTAAAGCTCCTTCAAAGTCTCTGAATCATAACTCTTATCTATGTTCGTTACTTTAAATTAATTTTTACTGTTCTTAATTAATCAAGTCCAGTGTTAGTTCTTTTTTGAGTTTGGCAAAACACTGAATCAATGTCTACGTACAGTTTATGTAAATCATGTAATTTTATTGTATTTACTTTGCGAAAGCTGAAATACATTTTTATTGGTTACACAGCAGGTCTTCCTATTGCTCCTGATATATAGACACACACACACACATACATATATGTGTGCATATATATATATAGGAGTAGGTATTAATTCCTATAAGAACTGCATCTTTTTATTACTTAAGAGATAGAATGAATTACTACCTCCGTCCCAAAATGATTGTCCAAATTGGCTCTTTTGGGGGGACGGAGGGAGTACTAATTATGCGTATTGATTGTTAAGTATTTATTTAATTACTTTTCTCGTCCTCCTCGTAGTCTTGACTGTTGTATGGGCTAAGTGCTTCAGCGAGCCAGTTCTTCTTTCTCCAGGAACTCCATCCCATCTCTTCGCAAATCTCATCACTGTGATTGATGCTGAAAGTTGAAATGCAGTTCCTTTTGTAAAACCTTGTAGTCTTTTTCATTATTTCCATCTCTGTCCTTGTTTGTTCAAGCATCTTCTCCATGCTCGGGAGCTTGAACTTACCATCCACTAGTCGGCTCAACCATTTACACCTTATCTCTGCTGTGTGCAAGTTTGAAACGCTCTCCACGTATCCCACAAATGCCATGTTTGGAATGAAAGGATGGATCGTACCCCTGTTGTGAAAAGAGTGAATCGTATTTAGCATTCTATCGTGGTTCTTTTTTTTTTTTTTAACGCTTCATATGATTCATATGACACTTGTCATGTCAAATATTTGTGTAAATATACAAGTCTAGTACTCGATCTAGACTCGACATGGCATGAAAATTGTCATATGAACATGAACTGTGGTCATATAACACTTAATATGATACTTGTCATGTCGTATATGATTCATTTTCGCGATATTAGAGTATGATTTCTAGTACGATTGAATAGTGATGGCCTAGTTATACCTGTACAAGGGCATCATGCCTGAGGGAAACTCTACGAGACCCCTAAAAGGCTCGGGTAATATGGCTTTGAGTTTCTTTTTGCCATCATAACCGGTAGCAAGGAGTACAACATCGGCCTCCAACTTAGTACCGTCGTCAAATTGAACACCGCCCTCCCAAAAGGACCAATTTGATGCTCGTTTGAACTTGATCAAGCCTTTATCGGCCTCAGAGAAGAAATTATCAGGCAAGATGGCCATCTGACAAGAAGCGTAGTCTTCCTCAAAAGGATGGTCCGGTCTGAGTCCATACTTGTCAAGTGGAAGCTTCCATGTCAAATAGGATTCAATAGTCTTGGAAGTAGCTTTTCTCTGTAGAATCAAAACCCATAATTTAGAACTTTTTCTTAAAAAAAAAAAAAAAAAAAAAAAAAAAAGTGTGAAGAAACTGTGGAAGGGTTACCAAAGGGGAAAAGAGGTGGCAAAGTAGGGTTCTTAGGAGGCCTTGATTAGGCCTTTGATGGAGGAATTGAGAAGATCTTGTGGAATAGAACAAGTAGAATGGGAGACCCCATATGGAATAATGTGGCACTGTCCAATGCAACGTCCTTACTATCATTGTACATGCTTCTCCATCTGCCCCTGCAATTGATTTAACCAGTATTTTTCAACAAAGGTTTCAAGTTTTCTTTTAAACTAGTACTACTTCCGTTTCAGCTTAATGTAGCTTAATGTGCACATTTAGTTACTGCTCATTTGATAGAATCAATCGAACTTTGACCATAATTTTATGAAAATCTAAATTTTCATATGCAATTCAAAAAATTGTTATTGTTTACCCGTTAGGAATAGTATCAATACCATTTTTTTAAAATTGCGTAAGATATCTAGATTTTTATAAAATTATAGTCCAAGTTCAATTGAGTTGACCAAAAAAGTCAAACTGTTCGCATTAAGATGAAGGTAGTATATATTATAGACATCATCCAAATTTATCATAGAAGGGGAAAAAATGTAGCGCAAATTTTACTTAAATGAAGGAGTCAAAACTAATAAATTATTTCATTTGTAGTGAAATGTAATTAAAATTGACATTTTCAAAATTTAGGGAGCAGTTGAATAAATGTTATGGTAACAAATGTATACTTATGATTTTATTTTTTTCTATTGGTGTGCTATTTTAGGAATTTACTATTCGATTTTCTAACATGTGCCAGCTTTTCTAATAAAGAAATCAATTTATTTATTAAATTCATTTTAACTAATTCATTTTCATAATTATAAAAACATATTTTTTATATATGTAAAATAACATATTTATGAAAGTATATAAATGTGCTGATTTCTTTATTTAAGAAGTTTAACGTGTACCCACGTTTACTATTTTACCCTTTACTAACATGCTGTTTAGTTGGTGGGTCAACATAAATTCCCAAAATTCCAAAATCGCAACCGCTGAATTCTTGTTCATTTGTAAACTATTCTCTGAACTACAAGTCAATGAAACCATATAATCCAAGATGGTATAGTCTCGAGTCCAATTCATGTTCAGCAAAAATATAATTTTCCAATTGTTCAAATATGGAAATAAAATACTCCCTCCGTCTCAAAATGATTTTCATATTTGACTATTCAAATTTTTTTTTTTTTTTTTAAGGATATGAACACTTGCTTCACTAGCCATGTTGTGTTTATGCACATTTAAGCCTAAACTGTAGAAATGAGAAGAACTTTTTGGGACAATGAAAAATGACAAATGACAAATGAGAAGATCATTTGGGACGGAGGGAGTATTTTTGAGGCTGTGGCTGTTTTATTTATCTTACTTTATGCCAAATACTTTTTCCAACATGCTGTTTAGATGGTATAGTCTCGAGTCCAATTCATGTTCACCAAAAATAGACTTTTCCAATTGTTCAACTATGGAAATAAAATATTTTTGAGGCTGTGGCTGTTTTATTTATCTTACTTTATGCCAAATACTTTTTCCAACGGTCCTCTAATTTGATTTTTAGATTTTTGATGGTCAGTAAGAGAATTCTTGATTAAATTTATTATTCCAATAAAATTTTAAATATTATGATTAAAAATTATTAATTGTTATTAGTAATTTTTTTGAATTTCATTAAATTAATTTATATTTTTAGCTAAACATTGTTTAATTTTTTTTAATTTTTATTTTTGAGCAACATTGTTTAAAATTTAGAAGGCGTTAATTTGCTAAATTTGTATCATGCTAAGATTAATATTAATTTTATGGGTAACACCAACGTAAATACTCTATTAGGTAAAACTTTCCAAAATCAACGCTTGTTTTATTTATCACTTCTTGTCAAAACCATACGTATTTATATTCATAAAGTATAGTGTGTAGACGAATCTCATGTTGTGCAACAGTTACTCATATGGTCTAAAATTATCAATATTTTTTTTGTATAAATTTGCAAGAACTAGACATTTTACATTTTTATTTTAATGCTTACTCAAAGTTTAAGTTTGTTGACAAAAATTGTAAAATGAGATAAATTGGAAACGAAAGGATCAATAAATTTCATTGATTGGCTTCTATATACTCTGCCCGTCTCAAATTTATAGTCACTTTTCAAACATCTTAAGATTACATTATAAATACTGAAAATTTGGTGATTATAAAATTTTATTTTGGAAATGCATGAAGCTGACTTTTTAGAACAAACAAAAAATCTCACAAAATGAGGTGTCAAGATATTATTGGTGCTTTTAATTAGAGTGTGGCGGGTCCACAATCGATGCAACCAATAAAATATCGCCGCCTCATTTTGTATACTTTTTTTGAGCCCCTAGAACTGCCCTTAATTATAAAAGAAAAAAAATACGTGGGTCTTGTAGAAATAATTCAAGACTTTGAATTGATTCTTTTTTATTCTTTTTGGATTTTATTTTTTTAAGAGAAAAAAACAGATTATCATTATTATGGGACGGAAGGAGTATGAATTATAAAAATATTTACCTTGGTTTGCTTCAGCACATTCAACAGCAAGATCAATACCAGATTTCTTGTAGCCAACAATCACAACTTTCTTTCCTTTTAGTAATTTTGTAGTCTCTTCTTCCTCCAGTTTACTGTAATCAAGAGTGTGCAACACTTTCCCCTTGAACACATCTGGACCTTTGTTCAGAGGAAAATCTAGGATTTTCGGTACGTCGCCATATTTACCCGTGCATATCACAAGAAACTCAAAAGAATACCACTGTAAAATCAAAATTTGTCACAATATAAGTAGTTGTGGAAATTTATAAAGTGATAGTAAAAAGAAAAAATTAAATCATGATGCTTGAAACTAACTAAAATCAGCTTATTTTCCATTTCTGTTATCTCATTCATGGAACTAATTAATAGTCCGGATTTGAGTTTTATTTAGTCGTGCACACCACCACCAGCCTGATCGCCCAACGACAAAAGTTTCAGACTCCATCTATCTGATGTTCCTTCTTTTTTTGTTGTTACTACGAACATATTTTCAGCTATAATTTTAGGTTAATTGAGTTATCCTAATGAAAATCTAAAAGTTGATATTCATAGTATTTATGATGATGTATTAGTAACAAGTTTTAGATTTTGCATTATGATAACTCAATTAACCTAATATTATTAATTGCTCAAAGTTCATTCGTAATAATAATAATAATTAAAAAAAAAACATCATTCTGGAACTGAGCGAGCATCTAACAAATACTATAGGATCTCTGATTGTGGAAGTGATGGTTTAAAAGGCAGCTCAATCCCTAACAAAATGACCTAACTGTCCAATTTGAATGGCAGGTATAGACGTATAGTTGACTACACACCCTTTGGATCTCTATTGTCATGGACCTTTTCAATCCGACTGTATATCTAACAGATTTTAGACCGATGAGTTACATTTTATAGTACGTGTACTATATACTCCATCCGGCCCAGCACAAGTGAGACTAATTTCATTTTCAGTCCGTCCCACCACAAGTGAGACTGCCTAAAATGAAAATGTTTTAATATATTTAAATTCAACCAACCCCGCCATTTAACCACACTCATTCTCTCTCTTCATTTTCCACCACTCAATTTATTCAACTAACACTACTATTTACCCCACTCATTCACACATATACTATCTTTTTCTTAATTATTATGCCCCACAAGTTGGTGGATGGATGGAGTATGTTTTATTGAGAAGCGTAAAAAATGGGTTTCATCTCTTTTATTTTTATAGTAACATAAATCTAACTTTTGTGCAGTCAGACTGCACACAGACTCCAAATTTAATACTGTTAAGTAACCCTAGTGCATACCTGAATAGTTTCGGATTGACTAGCCTGGACCGCAACCTCCCAAACCGGCTTCCCGGGCAAAAAGCCACCATACTCCCCCAACTTACCACTCAATTCAGCGGTATCCCGGTCACCCACAAACCGGATTTCCACCACCTTTGAGTTGAACTTAACAAATTTCAACACATCAAAATAGGTTGCATAAGAGTATAAATACTCCAAAACTTCCAAATAAGACGGAAAACTCGTATTATCTCTCTCCGCCCAAGGAAAATCCGAGAACTCGTAGTCACAACGAGGCGTTTGAAGCTTAGTACTCCTAAAAGAGGCGTGTTTCCAAACCCCGCCAATGGAGTCACTCGCCTCGAAGACCACCGGGTGGTATTTCGACAGCTGTTTAGCTGCCGCAATACCACTTATGCCGGCTCCGATGATTCCTACTCGAGAAATGACGACGTTGTCTGCCATTAGATTTTAGGGCTTAGCTTTTTTGGTTTGTATTTGCGGTATGATAATTTTTGCTTTGGATATGAAAAACATCTATGGACAAAGGGTTCGTATTTATAGAGGGGGCTGCATGGGTTGGAAATTGAGGTGTCACGTAACAGGAGATGACTTTTCTTTTTTTGTTTTTGTTTTAAATTTTTACTCCCTCTTGTCCAAAATAACTGTCGTTTTTGGTCAATCAGATATAACTTTGACCAATAATTTAAATAAAAAATAATGATGCTACTAAAAATCTAAAATTTGTCATTGTATTATAATTAATACTCCCTCCGTCCCACCGAAAATTGCAAAACTTACCAAAATGGGCGTCCCATAGAAATTGCACATTCCATAAATGGAAAGTTTTTAATACTTTTTAATTAATGGGTCCCACTTCTCATACTCACCTCCACTAACCCACTAACTATTCTATACCCCACTTTCTCTCTCCCACTCAACTATCAACACTCACAACACATCACCTTTTTCACTTTTTCCCTTAATTCTTGTGCCATAATTTTTTTTTGAAGTTTCCGGCGGGACGGAGGGAGTAATACTTTTAATAACATTTTTTAGATTTTTATTAGGATCATTATTTTTGGTTTAAATTTATTAGTCAAACTTACATCTGTTTGACCAAAAGTGACAGTTATTTTGGACCAGAGGGAGTATATGAATATAAACATAATATACTCCAATTAGGTATAGGGATGTTTCTGAGTTCTGACTATCTTTATTAATAATATTTTAAGCGTCATTTATCTTAGGAAAATTAAGTATGTCTAGATTCAGAAATATAATATAAATATGCTTTTAATATGCTAGTTACAGTGTGGAAACGACGTTGATTTTTGGGGTTATGTGTGGATTAGCAATGAATTTCTTAGCACCTTCATGGTCTTTTCCTGTGAAGGAATTTGAAACTATACACACCACAGACATACTTCATCCGTCTCGGAATAAAGTTCTCACAAACACAAACACAAACACAAACACAAACACAAACACGTAATTGTATTTTCCTTTCATCGTATAATCAATATACTCTTGTTACATAAATAAATGAAGATAAAAATTTGTATGAGATAGTCTCATGTACAAACGGATTTCGATGAGAGAGCAAATGGTTTGCCCCTAAATGTGGGGCTGGGCAAACTCATTTCTTCTCTCATCGAGACCCGTATCATACATGAGAAGATCTGATAAGAAATAAAATAAAATAAAATAAATTCTTTTCTTAAGAAAAGACTTTGTGCCTGAATGAATTTTTACCAAGTAATTTCATCTTTCTTTAATTATTTATAGAAAAATAAAAAATGTAGAGAGTAGGTAACAAAAATATTTATGCATTGCAATATTAAACTTGTAAACATAAAAAAAAAGTCAAACATGACATTTAATTTAAAAATGACTCATATAATACTTCATTTGTCTCAAAAATATAGTCTAATTTTTAATTATTGATTTAATCAGATTTTGACAAATAATTAAAACTAAATTAAATATCTTCATAAAAGTATAAAATTAATATTGATAGTATTATTAATAATATACCAATAACAAAATTTAAAATAATTTTCAAAATAACTTTTTATTAAATATAAATAAGTCAACAAATCATAGTCATGCATTGGTCAATTGTCCAGGTATATTATACTGTAGCTAAATAGTACTCACTACTGGTACAAGTTTCTATACATAAGTTCCCCTGCATGCATTTTAATGTCAATATTATACCTTTTATGTTACTTTATGAGACTATGATTATGTTTTCAAAAAGATTGACTTCTAGAAGCATAAACTCACAACGCCAAAAACATATCACTTGCAAACAATGATTTTACTTTCTTGTGGAGAGCTTTTATTATCTCTTATTCTCTTTGATTTCCATGGATTCAAGTATGGCGGTTTCTTCATCCACGACCAAGGCAATTTTCCCCGCATGAAATACCAAGGCAATTTTCCCAGTACGAAAGATTGGCATGGCCGTGCGTTATAAATGACACAGTTGTGCAATACTATGTTGAAATTGGACACCATTCATTCAGACTTATTTGCACGGGTGTACTTGTTTCTGTGCACGACTATACAAACGCAAATTTTACTTACAACTGACATTCACGCTATTTCGTATGGCCGTGATTTATTGCACACACAACTGTGCGGGCGGGCCTGAGACAGATGTGAATATTATTATATGCAGATTAGGAAACTAGTTATATTCTTTATCCATAGTTACCTAGTTAATTTGAATTTCTTTGCAAAATATATCCTCTATGTATTATATATTTTTATCATCATCAATAAAGAAATACAACTTTAAAACTCTAAAATTATTATTCTTAACATATTATCAGTTGTTTTTTTCCAAAAAAAAAATAAATTAAAATCGATCATCAAACATGACCAATTCTACCCTACCTCCGCCTCCCCGCTTCCGTCGAAAATAACCTAATTCTCCTTTTTTTCCCTTGGTTCACAAGATAGGGAAGGAGATTTTATTACTCTTACGTATACATTTCAGAGACGATAATTATGATGATTGGGCTGACGATATTCAAGCTGGATTAGAAGCACGACGTGATTTTGGTTTCTTAGATCTATCACAACTTTTTCTCCTCCATGCACACGACTTTGGATTGGAGTACCATTGTAACACCCCGAAATCCATACCCATTTTTGTGGGTCTTAAATCTCAACTCTTCTCAAACCAAAGTGTCATTAAGACAACCTCAAATTATCATTAAATATTTCAAATTTACAGTTTTCAAACCCTAATTGTCTAGGCTTACATCTCAATAGTCATAACTGTCATTTTCCAAAATAATCCAAACATAAACTATGTAAGAAATTTAACTAAATAACTTGAAACTAAAATAGTCAAATCTCATCTATTCTTCTCATTTCTGCTTACCTGGAAGAAAGGGTGAGCGAACAATGCTTAGTAAGTTCATATACGGACCCCTTCGGTTACTAAGAAGAGGTGACAACAAAAAAAAGTGAAATGTATCAAAATACAACTTTAATGAATATGAATACAAATACTCAAGCGAATACGATCAAACCGAGAAAATGATCACATAAGTTGTCCAATGACCTTCACAAACACAAAAGCTCGCAAGGAGCACGAATGTGAAACAGTGATTCCGGAACACCCTACTACTAATCCTAAGTAGTGTAATTGCCTCAAAGGCCAAATATTCACTAATTGCCTTCACAATCACATATATATATATATATATATATATATTGTGATTTTTGAAAGAAGAGGGGCACAGAGTGTTAAAAATAAAACAATTTCTAAAAGACTAAACACTACTTAAACGGGAAAGGCATAACAGACCATCAAGTTATATTTTGTATGCCGCATTCATATTATTTCTCTCTGCAAATCGCAAATCAACGTCGGAGACGACGCCGGCAGCCCGGCACAGTCGGCGTCGCACAGAAGACCACCGGCCAAGGTGGCAAGTCACCTGTCTCCGTGATTCGTGAATCCGCATTCCATTTCTTCGCTCTGCAAATCACAAATCGACGGAGACGATGCGACGCCGGCACAGTCGCACAGAAGACCACCGGCCACGGCGGCAAGTCGCCTGTCTCCGTGATCTTCCCCTGTTTTCCTTCCTCCACAATATCTCAATCTCAAAAAGATATTTTTTTAAATTCATTTTTAGGGTTTTAAAATATGAAATTGATGATTTGGGGATTTATTGAGCAATTGTTATCATTTTTGATAGGTAAGCAATCTAAGCTTGATGGATTCTTCTCCAAACGCCCTCGATGTGAGCCATCGGCTTCGGTTCCAGTTGAATCAACTGGAGTTGATCCTATTCCTAATATTGTCAATGTTGAAAGGGTTGAACAAGAAATTGCACCAGGTACTTCTTCTCAACGACAAGAAATGATAACTCTTTTAGGGTTTTAAAATCTGAAATTGATGATTTGCATGTCAGTTTTGAACCGGCCTAACCTAAAATCCTAGATACGCCACTGCCAAGACGTGTTGTTTAACTTAGTGATCATGAACGAATATAAACTTATTCTCATATCAAATAATCAAATAGTACAAAAATACGAACAATTACGTTCTCAAATATTTACACGTATTGATAAACAAAAATACGTGAATACACGAAACAATAACCAAGATTTGCCAAAGAACGGTATACGAGGGAGACAAAACAAATACTGACACTAGGTCAGTCTTAACGTATCAAAGAACGGATATCTATACTATACTCCATCCGTCCCACCCGAATTAGGATTTTTGGGTTGGGCACGAGGATTAAGGAAAAAGTGTTAGTAGAGTAAGTGTTGTGAGTATGAAAAGTAAAGTAGGAGAAAGAAAGTAGGGTAGAGAATAATGAGTGGAAAGTTGTTGTGAGTGTGAATGTGAGTCCCATTAAATAAAAAAAAAAATCCATTTTTGGGTTGTCCTAATTCGAATGGGACACCCAAATTAAAATAGAAATTTGTCCTAATTCGAGTGGGACGGAGAGAGTATATAAAAGTAGAATAGTCCGCTAAATTAGGAAATTTTGATTTTTCCAACCAAAAATAGATTTCTTAATTTGGAAACTATCTTGGTTATTGATTGATTAGTTTTTATAATCAATATACTATTACTAAAATAGAAGCCGCAACATCAGCAATGACACATGGCGGATTCTGGTGCAAAATTTTCCCTCCAAAACCACTTGCTAACATCAGCAATTATTTATTAAGTCAATTATTTAAGTTACAACTAATTAATTTATTTCTACCTCCATTAATTATTTGTCTTTTAAAATTACTCCCTCCCCATTATTTATTTAATTATTCAATCCAAAGTTATTTACATACCCTAATAAACAAAATTCCACACTAGAAATAATCATTTTAAAATTTCTTATATTTAATATAACTGATTTACATGCCAACTTATTCGTTGTATATAATAATTGGTGGTAGTATTTTGATGTAGTTAATACTCATGATTAATTATTATGATTAAAAGATTAATTGCAAGGAATATAAAAATGTTACTACTATTATGATATTTATTCCAAAATATTTTATGTAAAACAAATCTCTGAATATAATTAAATAGAATGTATGCCTATAATAATTAGTGCGTATATTTTCTCTTTTTTGGGATGTCTTCCATTTAAAAATTGGGAGGAGCCGTGAGAACTATTTTTTTTACTTATCCTCTAGGTGAAAAATAAATAATTATTTTTCCTATAAAAATTAAATTATAATATATAATATTGCATAAAAAATTCCACCTAAAATCATTATTTTTTTTCCGTTCTCAGATGAAATGATTAAAATTTATAAATTCCTTTTTATTCAATATTTTTGTGTTATGTATTCACTATTGAGCTGAATCAATTAGAGTCCATAATTTTATTTTATTTTATTTAATAGATAAATTTATAGAATGATGAAGACATTATAACAAGTAACAGGTTATTAAAAGTAAAATTTATAAAAATCTTAAAGAAACCGTGCATTGGACGGGGGTTAATCTAGTTTATTATTATACCATTTTTTTTAAACAACAACAAAGCGATTACTTGCATTGACAACAATAGAGGAGATGGCTATCCATAGTGTTGTTCATATATATGTTTAGGACATAGAATTGCTTAATCCCAATCATAGTTAACCCTTAGGATCCCCCAATTTTATTAGAACCTTTGTAAGGTACCTTTAGGATTCTTTGTGACCAGCTTGCATCACTTGAGCAAACTACTGACACTCAAGTTGTTGATGAAGTTGCTGTTGAAGAGTTGCCGATTTCAGGAGGAGCATGTGCTGATAAAGACGTTGCTAATGCTGATAAAGAAATATTTTCTGCTGATGAACCAACTACAGACACTCATATGACTGAGCCAACTGCTGAAACTCAGATCATTCCAGTCACAGGTACTGATGAACCTTTTCTTGCAGATTCTAAGCCAACTTCTGACACTCAGATTGTCCCTGCTATTATTTTTGTTGAACCTACTGGTGTTAGAGAGGTTGTTGAGTTGGGAGGAGGTGCCGATGGAGAGGTTTCCTGTTCTGGTGATCAAAATGCTGCACTGGATGCTATGATAGCTCATGACTTACAACTTGAAGAATTCCAAGAATTCCAGGAAGCTTTATTTGCTCCTGTGGAACCCCTCTTTCTACTCACTCCTAAGGTACAACCAGTTGTTCCTGATGAAGTACAACCAGTTGCTGATAGTGTTGCTGCTGCTGATGAGGAAAGATCAAATGAGATAGATCCTGCTGACTATGTGGAGTTGCCGGTCCTTATTAATGAAGCTGAAAGGGATTCTGCTCCACCTCCTGAGTACAACTGTGAACTACACGCCAAGGAGATGATGAGTTCAAACTGGTACACAACCGGCATCTCTATTCCTTCTAACAGTTTTGGCCAACCGTTGTTTCGTCCTCATCAACCAATCCTGTCTTTCTGATCTACACTTCAGAGAATTAATTCTCCTTTCGGCAAAGAACATCCCCATTACACCAATCATCACTTCCTTGCTGGTTGCTCTGCTGCTGAAAAGATAATCTTCATGCCCTGGATTAAACCAGATTTCGAAAGGAAGAAAGGGAAGGCTCCCCGGGTGTCAAAGCTCAAGGTGAAAAGACTTGTTTATGAACCTCGTCACTGCTTACCTAAAAAGATAAAGGTTGGGGGTAAAATCCACCTGGCTTGTCCCTCTCCTAAGGAAGTTTGCATCAACAGAAATGGTTAGATGAGAAGGTGCATGATAATCAACGATGAACTTCATGATATACTTGAATTCCGGGCTACTGATTCTCGTGGTCTGCTATTCTTGGCCAAATCTGCTGCTGTAGCACTGACTCTGCCGATGTTTCACCCTCAACAGCGTGCTGATCACCTTGTCTTTACCTCTAGATGCTGATTGCAAATTTAGTCAACATGATTCTTGAAGGTCGTGTCTGCTTGAATCTCTTACTGACCTTATTTCTTTCCATGGAGGACAATGGTGTTTTTCATCTGCCTGGAGATCGTGACTTAATTGTGCATCCCGCATTTCCTTTGCCGATCTACCATGCTGTTTTTATTGCCGATCTGATTGATTCCACCTCTGTTCCGGCTGAGTTCCTTCTTGCCGATGCCAATGCTGCTATTACTGAATTTCTTCACCAAGTTTTTCCTCAGCCTCCTACTTCAGTTCCTATCCTCTCTTCTCCATTGATGATCATTCTTTCTTCTGATGATGACTTGCCGATGGACAATTCTGCTGTTGTGCTTATAGAAGAGGCTGACTTACTCAACGAAGATTTTATGCCATCTCTACTAGTACAATCTACCGAGATTTTTGCCAAGCCAATCATTGTTGAGAAGCCGGTTGTTGTCCACAGCCTCTATGAATTCATTCGCTTTGAGGAAGGTGATTACTCAAATCAACAAGTGCCTGCCACTCGTACTGATTTTGGCGACTTTGGTCTTTCTCTTGTCGACCTGATTAAGGGGACTCATAAAGATCTTGTTGCTAAGATTCTTAAGTCCAATCAGGAGGAGGAAAATAGAAGAATTAAAGACTTGAAGAGTCTTCTGGCTGATAGAGAAACCAGACTGATTAAGCTTTCTGAATCCCTGGGATCTACTCATTCAATTCAGAAGCAACTTGTTGATGACCATAGACTGCAGATCAAAGACATGGAGAAAATTGAAAAAGAGCTATCTGTAACCAAGACTGCTCTTGCTAATGCTGAACTGAAGATTGCTGCTCTTGAAGCCAACAACAAAATGCTGACTGAGAGACTGCAAAGCGCTAATAGAAGACAAAAGAGGAAATCTGACAAAGAAGAAGCTAGAGCAAAGAAGAAAGCAAAGCGTACTGAATCTACATCAAAGGCTGCTGACCAGCAAGAAGACCCTCCCATGTCTTGAGTCAATGTAGCCAATGATATAGATATCCTGAAGACCTTCAAAGATACATCCAACAAAATTCTTTGCTAACATTCTGTTTTGTGTTTGCTTATCTTATGTTATGTTCTTATAATATATCTGCTGCTATTCATGCTAACTTTGTTTTGCAGATTATTATTTCTCTGCTGATTAATCAGCAATCCATTTCCTTTTCCTATCTTATCTTATTTTATTGTATTTTTTTACTTCTTTTCCTTTCTAAGACATCTAATGTGTGACTTGGCTTAGGGAATGATAATAAATAGACATCTCTAATACATTCTTTTACTAAGCTAAGATAGATGTTCTTGGATAGGGTGGTTGGACTTATGCAATTAGGAGAAGATTGTTGTTCATATATATGTTTAGGACTAGAATTGCTTAATCCCAATCATAGTTAACCCTTAGGATCCCCCAATTTTATTAGAACCTTTGTAAGGTACCTTTAGGATTCTTTGTGACTAGCACATGTGTATAAAAAAACTTCTCAATCAAGGCAAACCAGCTAGAGGAAGCAAATCAGCAGACCAGCATTCAAGTTGCCGATCAACTTACTACTGAAGTTGCTGATCGGCAAAGACAGTCTGTACTGGTCGTCAGGTTACATTGCTCTACTTTAAAGTCAACCTTACCGATTGTCTTTGTCCTTTCGTACTGTCTTATCTGAAAGTAGTTTATCTGCTCTGTTATGATTACTGCGCCATCTGACACATAGCTATTTTTAGCTCTACTGTCTCTACTTGCTTTTTGCAGGTAACCGGTTGAGACAAAAGGGTCTTTACCCATCAGACTTTTCAAGACATGCGTGTACTCCATATCTTCGCCATTAATGCTGAAGATACCTCATTTAATGCTCCTTAACTACCCAGCTGGAAATTAAATTTGCAAACCTTCTTCAACAAGACTAAAGTCATTAACTCCTCTTATAAATAGAGGACTTAGAGCATTGAAGAGGGTTGGTGTTTTTAGTGCATTGAAGAGAGTTGATTGTTTAGAGCATTCATTGAAGCTCAAACATTCTGTCCAGATAATCATTAGATCATTTATTAGGACAACCCCTTGTGCACAAACTCATCAATATTGTAAGTATTCCCAAACTAGATTATTCTAAGGAATACGTTGTTTGAGTTACTCAGACACCCACCTGAGTGAGATAAGTTCTTTTGGACTTGCCGCTCAAAAACACTTGGTCAGATTTGTATTATGATCCATTAGTGATCTCTAGAATTTAGTCTTTGTATCCGGCAAAGCCGTGCTTGTAATAGACTAGGGATATCTAATAGTGCTCTTAACCCAAATCCAAGTTCTGACCAAAATTGGTAGAGGACGTAGCAGTATTTACACTGTGAACCTCTCCAAATACTTGTGTCCCATGTTACTTACTTTGTCTTTACCGGTTGGAAGTCTATCAACGGAAGATCATACTTATTCTTACTGATTCATTGTAATTTCTGTTTACCAATCTCTTGAAACTGCATTAAACTTTGTGAAATCACTTTGTGTTTAAACCAAGCTCTCAAAACCATTTCATACTGATTTTGTGTGAGTTAAACTAAGTCATATCTTCTCTGCTGTGCATACTGAAAATAGTTTGCAAACTGATAAGTGACTTTGCATTATAAAGTGTTTTCATTAAAAAAATTTAATTAGGCTATTCACCCCCCCTCTAGCCTATTTTCTTACCAATTGGGCCTAACACATAGTTAACAGAAGCTCACTCCAAGTTACAATATTGTTATAATGCAAAGCTAACCTAGACATATAATCTGGAAAACTTTCATTAATAAAACTTGCAGAATACAAGTTATAAAAAATGATTACAATCAAAGAAATAAAAATTATAAAAAGATAAAATATGTTCTAGACTCCTAGAACAAACCAAACACAAAATAACCTTGAAGAACTAAAAGGATCAAATCACAAAAGCTTCAAGGCCAAAGATGATCAGCAATATAATGTTCTTAATACAAGAACTTATTGCAAAGAACCTTGAAGGATTTTGGATTTTGATCAAGAATGACTTCAAGAACAAGGACTCTAAGAGAGAATATGATGAATTATTTTGATCTCTCAAATGGCTGGAGAATCCGTGACATAGAATGGCTGGCTCCATCTTCTTTTATAGCCTCTCCATCCAAGAGCTCTACAAGAATAAAAGATACACTTTGATATGGAAAGGTTAGTAGGTTAGTAAAAGATAAATACCAAACATAATAATCCTAAAATAAACCTACCTAAGATAAATACAAATAACCTAAATACACAAGCTAAATAAGGATAATATACAAAAATCAAAAAGTGATTATTATAAATATCTAAATTATAACTAATCTAATATAATAAAATGTAAAACCATAATTACAAAAATCAAAAGATATTAAGAGTATATTCACACTCTTTCAATCTCCCCCTATTTTTGTGGTTATGGTTCTAATCTGCAAAAGTAATGTTAACACACGAAACTCAAACCTCAATCTTCACCCATTGAACTCCAACTCATCTTTATTCATGGCATTAGGAACTCGAGCTTGCTCCTAGTTAATTGGTCACCACAATCTCCCCCCCTGCTTTAGAAACTTCCCCTAAATGGGCATTAGGAACTCGAGCTTGCTCCCCCTTAAATGGTTACCACAATCTCTCCCCCCTGCATTCGAAACTTCCCCTAAATGGACTATATCTCTTTTGATGATCATCTTCTTCATATCCATTGATGATCATCTCCTCCATTGATTGACTATCTCCCTATTCTCCCCATTTTCATTTGATATTTTCAAAACAAATTGTGTGCACATTATGAAAATATCTTAAGAAACCCCTTTGTGAATTACATGATCAGAGCTGCAGCTTCAGAGGATCAGAGGCAGAGGAAAAGTGGAAGAAAAACAATACTTACAGATTTTTTTGGAGAAAAAGAGAACAACTGCACAGTTTTGCAACCAGTTGAGTGCAGAGATGTGCACACAACTTCCAAAACATCAGCAAAGACAACTGTCAGAAATGACATTCTCACAACAAAAATGAAATTTCCAGAGAGATATATCATTATTGCAGATTATTATTGTAGAGAACTTCACATGGTCCAAGGAACAAGAACAAACATGATGTCCAAACCATTTGGAGGATCAAATTGGCCAAAGAACATGAAGTCAAAAACCAAAAATTTATCCGGATTTTGTGACCCATTGCAATACCATAGGGCCAAAATATGTTTAGCCCCCCAAAGTATCCACCCATTCCCACTTTGTTACCCAAATCCAATTTTGTCCCAAAGTGACCCTCTAATTTGCCATTTGTCCCAGTTTGACCTATGACCCCCCTTGACCCCTAACGACGTTAGAAAATTAACGAGAAATAGTCATGTGCATGTCATGTGAGGGTTCTTTTTATCATTTTTCTTGAAAATAGAAGGGTATAAAAGTCCATTTATATTGAGGGTGGCAATTACTTCTCCACCTAACCCCACCATCCTCATCAATCAACAACCACCACCACCACCAAATCCAGCCACCATTAAAGCCATATACTGCCGCCACCACCACCATTTCTCCAAAGTCCAACCACCATCACCATTTCTCCAAAATTCCGACCACCACCATCACCATTTCTCTACCACCACCATCATCAACCTTCATTCACCGCCACCACCACCACCAATTTTCCAGAATCCGGTGACCACTACCGCCATTTTTCCAGAATTCGGTGACCACCACCACCACCACCAAAAATCGATCAAGAGATGAAAAATCGATCAAAAATTCAAATCAAGATATGCAGTCCAAAAATCGATTGAAATCAAAGAGTTTCTAACTCAAATCTCAAAAGTTGAAAATCAGATCTTAAAAATTGAAGCCAATATCTGAAAAATCAAAACCCTAATCGTTTTAAAATCAAAAATCAAAAATCAAATTGAAAACCAAATCAAATAGAGTAGCAGCAATCGCCTCCAGAGTCGGCGATGAATTCAGCCACGACGGTGAGGACTGCGGAATCATCGGCGCCGACAACGTTGAAGAAGAGCCGTTCGACTGGAGAAGGAACGAGAAGGCGGTGGAAGCTTCGTGACTTGCTGGGAAGATGAACGAATTTGAGGGTGGGTTGCTGGTTTGGGCTAGGGAGGATGAAGAAGGGAGATGGTGGTTATGGAGGAAGATGAAGAGGGATGAAATGTTGGGTGAAATGGAGGCGACGCATAATCTGGTGAAATGGGGTGGGTTTTTTTTTTTCTTTTTTTTTTCTTTCTTTTTATTTGTTTTTGATTAGTTTTATGTTTTTTATTTATGATTTTTAGTAACTCATAATATTTTTATTTATGTTGTCAATGTATTTTTTTATTAAATAACTTTATTTATATCTTTTTTTTGTGTGTTTTCTGTAATATACAATTATACAGAGATGCAAATAGTTGTTCGCACACTTATGCGATCAACTGAACTCACACACACCGAGAGAAAAGCATTTCTCAAAAAACAAAGGCCTTATGAAAATATCATTTAGTCGTTTATTATTTCTACCAAATTGACGACTAAAGATTTTTTGTTCAACAGTATCTCTAACACATTGAAGCCTAAAATCAAGATGCTTAGGGGTAGAACATTGAACGGGGCCTTTAAGAATATCTATGGTACCCTTAGCATCACAAAAGACAGACGATATTTTGTCTTTGATTCCACGGTCTTTGATCAATTTATTCATCTAAATGAGTTTAGTGCACCTACTACCAACTGCTACACATTGTGATTCAGCAGCTGATAGCGAAACAAAAGTTTGTTCCCAAGAACCCAACTGATTACCAAAACAACTAACATTGGTGCTTTTTGGAATAATAATCAACTCCCCATCAAATGACATAAAAAATGCCTCTAAATTAGATTCGTCATTGGAAACCGAATAACATGAACTTACCTGACGGTCCACCGAGTTCATGTTCATCAAACTTGCAAGGTCACGGTGATTGACCTTCTTTTCTCTTGGTTTTTTCTTTTCATCCACTCCCCCAATGACCTGGGAAGTAGGATGGTTATCGTGTAGTATGGAAGGATTATCTTCAAACCTGCTCACACCAGCTCCTTCATTCAGGTCAAACCCTTCTTTGGTTTCAGAATCTGAACTTGATTCTGCCACTGTCTGACCACTTGTGCTGTCAGTTGTCTGCTCACCTGGTGTATTATCTGTCTGCACAAGTGCTGGTTCTACAAATTGTAACAATGATCAGAGGATCTTACTCCTTTTAAAACACATCTGCTTAAATCATCAAAGACCTCACACGTCTTCTTATCAAACTTGACATGCAGATCATCATCACACAATTGTCTAATGCTAATCAAATTAGTCTTTAACCCATCAACATTCAACACATTATTCAGCCTAGGTAGACCTATTACATTCAGCGTACCTTTGCCCATGACACTTAATGTCCTCTTTCTTTACCCAAGTAGTTTTTGTAACAGACGTCTGTTGTCTGTTCAGTTGAGTTACAGGTAGAGTACTCAAATTTCTGCTCAAGTGGCCATCAGTCTTCAAAAGTTCAATTTCCTATTTCAAATTATAACAAAATGATCGAATGTGACCAGGAACAAAACAATGATGACAAACATATCTCCTCTTCCTATGTTTTCTGGATTTAATAATAGATTTATGTTCAACTTTAGAAGGACATTCCCACTCTTTGAAAAAAACAGGAGCTCCATAGCCAACTCTTGGTTTTCCCTCATTACCTATCTTTAAATCTTCTCCTAACTTAGCTTTTCCATTGTTAAGTTTAGTTGGAGTTTCAGTTTCTTTCTTAAGACAAGTTTTAAACTTCTCACACTCAATATCTTTCGTTGTGAGTAAACCTTACAACCTGGCTATGGAGTCCTTTTGAGAGTCACTTTCCTTAGATAACCACTCATTCTTAGCTTTTAGATTCATGTTATCAAATGATAGTTTTTCAAACTTAGTTGTATCCTCACCCTAAAAAATAAGACCTTCAAAGCCAATTTCAGAATTTTCTTTATTACCATGACTCAAAATTTCTTCTAACTTGGCTATGGAGTTTTTTTGAGAATTACTCTATTTGGACAATCTCTCAACCTCTGATTTTAAACTCACATTTTCAGCAGTAAGTTTATTATTTACCTGTTTAAACACTTGAACTTTTTCAATCTGTTTGGTCCACTCGGCATACAGATCAACGTAGGTATTGTGCAACTCCTCATAAGTTGCACTATCTTCATCCTCCTTCTCAATAACAACTTCAGACTTACCTGCAATTGTAGAGTTTAAGTAAGTATACATATCAGCACCAGTTGAGTTTCCAGTTGTGCAGTCAGTTGACTGCACATCTTCACTGTCAAATTCACTATCAGAAAGTAAAAACTGTGATGAACGTAAAAATGACAAATTTGCTGTCTGATCGTCATCATCAGAGTCACTTAGAGTAGCAGAAAAACTCATCCCTCTATTTTTTTAGTGTGTTTGCGCACTCATTTGCATAGTGCCCAAATCCTTGACACGCCCTACACTGAATTGATTCAGTCGGCGTTTTGCTTTCAGAAAAAAGATTTTTCACATTTATCTTCCTATTAAATGATGCAATCTTAGGGGAAGGAGCAAGACTCTTATTGGGAAACTTTATGTGCCGATTTTTGTTCAACATGCTGCTGAATTTTTGGGTGATCAAGGCACATTCATCTTCCTCTAAGTTTGACTCATCAATGTCTTTGGACAATTGAACAAGATCTTTGACACAATAAGAGCACTAGCAACATCAGTGGATTGTTCTTCGTTTGTTTCTTGCATACCAGGAGTTAATTCATAAATGGTTAAGATCCCAATAAGTTGGTCAAAACTTAGAGTCTCGACACCATAAAATTCCTTTACCAAAGAGATTATTGTGTTGAATCTTTCTGGCATAGATCTTAACATTTTGATTACGAGTCTAGAATTAGAGATTGATTCTCCTAACACATATAACTCATTTGCAATATTTATCAATTTAGAAGAAAAATAATTGATGGTTTCATTCTCTTCCATTCTCATATTTTCAAACACAATCATTAAAATTCTAAACTTGGTTTGTTGACAGTCCATTATGGCTACTACTATTAGTGTTGGTGCCCTAGGCACGTTTGTTAAACCCTGTAATTGTTATCATTTTATTCATATTACTAAAGAGATGTTTGATTATTATTATTGTTCATGTTTACTTATAATAATCTCCATCCCTAGTACTTGTTAAGCACTATTATAAAGGCTAAATGATCATAGGATGATCATGTTAGATTTATGGGTACTTATTTGGAACAAGGTACTGGACATGACCCGTTGTATGAGATTTATGTCATGGTCTATGTCATACATATATCTCACATTAGTTATGTCATTTGAATCCTTAGACATGAAGTTATTATAGTCTTCCACTTGATGAACATTATGTTTGACATATTCAAACGCTACCTTTAACCAGAAAGTAATAAATGGTATGATTGGCATAATCAGATTCAAGTAGGGAAGAATAACAAGCTAAATGGATTTGTCCCTCTTCGGAAAGATGTCAAGCTTGGGCCCCTCGTAGGAATGATGTTGATGAAATTTTTGGCCAAACTCAAATGAATTGATTGGATTATTGTCACTTGGATTATCAACATATTCGGTATCGAGAAAGTATTGAACAATACATGTTGACTTGTTGACCATGACTTGTGTTCAATGACATCGTGGACAAAGGGATTGTGACATGTTCTGAAAGGAATGCGAACTTGTATCTAGTTACACTATTTGGGTAGGTATGACGGTTTTCTAGAACCTAATCATATCTTATTGGTTCATGTTAGGACCCATTGCCAACTTAGTGTAATCCTAGAGGGTCATACACAAATAGAACGAATCCTAAAGGACTGAATTAGAATTATGGAAAAATGAGCTTTTCTGATCTGGCACGACCGTGTTGGTTATAACGTACGACCGTGCTAGGCACGGCCGTGCTGATTATAAAGAACGACCGTGCCAATAATCAGCAGACGGATGGCAGGCGCGCACCAATTGGCACGACCGTGCCAATTATAGGGCACGACCGTGCAAGAGCTGCTTGGATAGAAAGTTTATGCCTTAATTGGGTGACGGGATTTAGGTTTTCTAGTCCTTAAGGATTAAGGACTAGGACCTATATAAACATATTTTCACTAGCCATTATGCATAAGAAACCTAGTGGTTTGAGAAAACAATATTCTTGATTAAAGATTTAGAATCCAAGATCAAGAATTCATAATTCCATATAGTTTTTATAATTGTGAAAGTGTGTTTCATAATTTGGTCTAGCAACCAAGATCAAGTGTTCTTGATATTCGTTCGTGGTGTGGATACCACTAGAGGGTGAAACTTATCATCTTCAAAGTTCGTGATTCTTGCTCTGTTCGTGATCAAGCTCTCAAGCCTCCACCGAATTCAAGGTTGTTGATCAAAGGCATCAAGGGTTAGTATTCTAGTATTCATTATGAATGTATTTGATATAATCATATGAATGGATCTCTGGGCTTTGGGTTTTATAAAAATTTAAATGCTTAATTCCGTTGCGCATGTTACTAGAAAACCCAACAGTGGTATCAGAGCCCCGTTTATGTTGATTATTTCAATACTAGATCATGTTGTGTGTATATAAATTGTTTATGTGCCTACCATGATATGAATATTGAGATTATGATGTCTATGTGTTATATGCGTTTTATGTGGTTTATTGTTTTATAAACTTTAATCGCACTATTCAATCGCAATAAAAATTATGGTGGATTTAAAATTGTTTGGGTTATCAATTTTTGATTGGATCAAAGTTTTGATAATCTAGAGATTCATGAATAAATTGTTTATTCAAGATTTTGATGATCATGGTGATTGGATCACCAAGAACACCAAATCCTAAATTGAATCTGGGAAAAACAATTTTGAGACAAATTTTGGAACTTCAATTTTTTTTTGATTTTTGCAGAGGGTCCGACCGGACCTAGGTACTGACCCGGCCGGACCTCACGGTTTGGTGCGGGCGGGTGCCTAGGGGTCGGGGTGGATTTTGTGGTTTAAATTTCCTATTTGTTTTAGTATTGTGAATTCTGAGATTGGATCAAGTTTTGGATGGCTAGCCTACGTTTTCGAGACTGTGTTTCCCGAAATTGATCGCAATCAAAGATTCAAAGATAAAACGAAATTAGAATTATGAAGAGTTCATAATTGCAAAAATTGAGAAACAAAGTTCTTGATTCAAGTTTGGAGATCCATGTGGAATTGTGAATGCAATTGGCCTACGTTCATCGAGACCATCTATTGCTTAGTTTCGGCCACATGGACTACTTTCTTGGTTTCTTGAATTAGTGCGGAATTGTGGTTGCCTAATGGCTTAGTTCGGCCGCACTTCTTGTTGTCTTGATTTGGAGATAATAACCAAAGTTCAAATAGTCTCATCCTTATAATTATAGAGAAACTAATGACACATAAATATTATGCTTAAATTAATAGAGATTAATTTAGTGACTAAACTTGATGCTCAACATGTTTATCTTATGTGCTCATAAATGTGTTGCATGGTATATGGTGATGAACCTTCAAGAAAGTTTTAAGTACTTTTTCCATGCCATGATTAAAACACTTGTAAGTACATGGGTATTTTCATGTGGGCTCGCCATAGCGAGGTGCATTAATTTTATTCATGTATGAGCAAGATGAGTGAATAAGAGTTTCCTATGCGTTTAAAATGGTTGGACTTAATTAGGCGTCAAAACAGTATGGGCCTAAGGCAAAGATGAGATTAAACATGCTTTTTGAAATTAGATTTCTTAAAGAATCCCAGAAAGGATCTAAGAGTCATATGGGATATGATTGACATGTTTGTCTACCTAATTAATTTGATTTTGAGCGGTGCGCCATAGCGTACTTGAAATTAAATTAAAGTTAGATCTTAGCCCATTTAAATTATATTATACATTGGATGTATAAGTAGGTTATATAATTTAGTGGAGTATTTTTTGGAAAAATACATTGTTTATTTCTTTAATGAAATTGATACTTATTAAATTTTGGAAATTTTGCAAAATTGTAGATAATGACAACCAACACTCAATCAATTTCGTTGCGATCGATCCTTGAGAAGGATAAGCTTCAAGAGAGTGGTACAAACTTCATGGATTGGATCTGAAGCCTAAGAATAGTTCTTAGGAAAGAAGATAAATTGTACATTCTTGATGGGCCCATTCCTGAAGAACCCGCAGCCACTGCCCCTAGGGCCCCCTAGGGCAAAGAGAGACAATCACAAGAAGCATCGTAATGATTCTAGAGATGTGAGTTATCTCATGCTCGCGACTATGTACTCAAAACTCCAATAAAGTTTGGAACATTTGAAAGCCTATGAGATAGGCGTGGAGTTAAGAGACATGTTTCAAGAGCAAGCTAGGCAAGAGAGGTATAAAACCATTGTTACATTCACTTCTTGTAAAATGAGTGAAGGGCAACAAGTGGGTCCTCACATGCTTAAATTGAAAGGCTACGTAGAGCATCTTGAGAAACTTGGCTATCCAATCCCATTGGAGCTAGCCATAGATCTCATTATTAATTCATTGCCTAAGAATTATAATCACTTTGTGATGAACTATAACATGCATGGAATGGATAAGAATCTCTCCGAGTTGCATTACATGCTGAAAACTGCGGAGATGAAGATTGTGGAGAAAGGTTCTCTAGTGCTCATGGTTCATGATGGGAAGAAGGCAAGTGCCAAAGGGAAGGGTGGGGCAAAGGTTCCCGAACCCAATATTAGCAAGGCAAAGGTTGTCAAGGCTATAGAGGCAAAACCCGATGCACAAAAAGATGCAATTTGTTTTCATTGTCAAGAAATTGGTCATTGAAAACGTAATTGCAAGGCTTTTAAGGAAGAGCAAAAGAAGAAGAAGAGCAGTGGGACTGCGTCGATTTCAGGTATCTATATGATAGATATTCTTCTTTCTACCAATAGTTCCTGGGTATTGGATACCGGATGTGGTTCTCACATTTGTTTAAATGTGCAAGGACTAAAGAATAGGAGACTACTTAAAGAAGGTGAAGTAGACCTGCGTGTGGAGAATGGAGCAAGAGTTGCTGCATTAGCCGTAGGGACTTATGAAGTCACTTTACCTTCCGGTTTAATACTTGTTTTGAACAATTGCTATTATGTACCGGATTTAAGTAGAATATTATTTCAATTTCTTGTTTGGATAATGAAGGTTTTAAATTTCTTATTGAGAATAAGAGATTTTCTATTTATTTAAATGATGTGCTTTATAGTATTGCTAATTCATTTAATAGCCTTTATGTCCTTGATGTCAAGAGTGAAAGTAATGAAAATGTCTATCATATAAATAAGAAATCTAAACCTAATGATATAAATCATACTTATTTGTGGCATTTCCGTCTTGGTTATATTAATGAGAAGCGTATCTCAAAACTCCATGGGGGCGGTCTTTTGAGTTCATGTGACCTTGAGTCATATGATACTTGCGAGTCGTGTCTTCTTAGAAAAATGACTAAGACACCTTTTACCAAGTTAGGTGAAAGAGCGAGCGACTTATTAGGGTTAATACATTCCGATGTATGCGGACCACTAAGTAGCAATGCTAGGGGAGGATTTCAATACTTCATAACCTTCACTGATGATTATAGTAGATTTGGGTATGTTTACCTAATGAAACATAAAAGTGAAGCTTTTGAGATATTTAGAATATTTCAAAATGAAGTAGAAAAACAACTTGGCAAAAGTAATAAGGCACTTCGATCGGATCGAGGTGGAGAATACTTAAGTCAAGAATTCGATCAATGATGAGTCAAGTTGATCTTCTTTTATCCTTTTGGGGTTATGATCTAGAAACCGCTGCTTTCACACTAAATCAAGTTCCAACTAAATCGGTTCAAAAGACTCCATATGAGATGTGGAGCAGAAAGAAACCTAGTTTTTCTTTCATGAGGATTTGGGGTTGTGAAGCTTTTGTCAAAAGACTTGTCTTAGACAAACTTGCACACAAATCTGATAAATTTATTTTCGTGGGATATCCTAAGGAAACAAAAGGATATTACTTTTACAACCGAACGGACAGCAAAGTGTTTGTTGCTCGGACTGGTTTCTTTCTAGAGAAAGAGTTTCTCTCCAAAGAAATCAGTGGGAGTAAAGTAAATCTCAAAGAGATTCGAGACCCAGAAAATGACATTGAACCAATAGTGGAACAAGAACAAGTCCCACAAAGAGTTGTGGAACCTATTCAAGATACACAAGTAACTGCAGATCTGGTAGGTTACGATCCGAGCGCGAGAGATATGTGTTTCTCGTAACGGATAGTAATGAGGTGGAGATCATTGAAGATGATGAACCGACCACCTACCAAGAGGCGATGTCTTCTCCTGATTCAGACAAGTGGCTTGGAGCCATGGAATCCGAATTACAATCCATGCAAGATAATCAAGTTTAGAACTTGATTGATGCACCCGAAGGTGTAAAAACCATAGGATGCAAATGGGTCTTCAAGAAGAAGACTGACATGAATGGGAAGGTGCATACTTACAAAGATAGGCTTGTAGCGAAAGGTTATAGGCAAGTTCATGGTATTGACTATGATGAAACCTTTTCACCCGTAGCAATGATCAAGTCTATAAGAATTCTGCTTGTCATTGCCACATATCATGACTATGAAATATGGCCGATGGATGTCAAAACCGCTTTCCTGAATGGAAACCTGCAAGAGGATGTGTATATGACACAACCAGAGGGTTTTGAACAGAATTCTAAGGTATGCAAATTGCAGAAATCCATCTATGGATTGAAGCAAGCTTCTAGGAGTTGGAATCTCCGTTTTGATGAATCAGTCAAAGAGTTTGGCTTCATCAAGAACGAAGATGAACCTTGTGTATACAAGAATCTTAGTGGGAGCATAGTGCTATTCCTTATTTTATATGTGGATGACATATTGCTCATTGGAAACGACATTCCTACACTTCAGTCTATAAAAGACTTGGTTGGGAAAGTGTTTCGCAATGAAAGATATGGGTGAAGCCGCATACGTCCTTGGAATTAAGATCTACAGAGATAGATCAAGGAAGCTAATTGGTTTAAGCCAAAGTACTTACATTGACAAGGTCCTTAGAAGATTCTGCATGGAAAACTCTAAGAGAGGACAGTTGCCAGTGTTACATGAAGTTTCTCTAAGCAAGACTCAATGTCCTAAGAAAAAAGATGAGCGTGAGAAAATGAGTGAGATTCCATATGCTTCGGCAATTGGATCCATCATGTATGCCATGATATGTACTAGGCCGGATGTATCTTATGCTTTGAGCATGACGAGCAGATATCAGTCCGACCCCGGTGAGAATCACTGGATGGCTGTAAAAGCGATTCTTAAGTACTTAAGAAGGACTAAAGATTCGTTTTTGATCTATGGAGGAATGGAAGATGATCTCGTTGTAAATGGTTACACGGATGCAAGCTTCCAAACCGACAGAGATGATAGTCGATCGCAATCGGGTTTTGTGTTTATATTAAATGGTGGAGCTGTAAGCTGGAAGAGTTCCAAGCAGAGTACAACCGCTGATTCTACAACTGAAGCTGAGTATATTGCTGCATCGGATGCTGCAAAGGAAGCTGTTTGGATTAAGAAGTTCATTGGCGAACTTGAAGTGGTTCCTAGTATTGATAATCCAATAGACCTTTATTGTGATAATAATGGTGCTATTTCTCAAGCAAAGGAACCAAGGGAACATTAGAAATCCAAACACATACTTAGGCGTTTTCATATTATTCGAGGAATCATTGATAGGGGAGACAAAAATATATGTAGAGTACCAACTAATGATAACATTGCGGACCCGCTAACAAAGGGGTTCCACAAGCTAAACATGATAGTCATATTAGGTCCATGCGTATTAGATACATGGGATATTAGGCCTAGGGCAAGTGGGAGATTGTTAGTGTTGGTGCCCTAGGCACGTTTGTTAAACGCTGTAATTGTTATCATTTTATTCATATTAATAAAGAGATGTTTGATTATTATTATTGTTCATGTTTACTTATAATAATCTCCGTCCCTAGTACTTGTTAAGCACTAGTATAAAGGCTAAATGATCATGGGATGATCATGTTATATTTATGGGTACTTGTTTGGAATAAGGTACTGGACATGATCCGCTGTATGAGATTTATGTCATGGTCTATGTCATACATATATCTCATATTAGTTATGTCATTTGAATCCTTAGACATGAAGTTATTATAGTCTTCCACTTGATGAACATTATGTTTGACATATTCAAACGCTAGCTTTAACCAAGAAGTTATAAAGGGTATGATTGGCATAATCGGATTCAAGTAAGGAAGAATAATAAGCTAAATGGATTTGTCCCTCTTCGGAGAGATGTCAAGCTTGGGCCCCTCGTAGGAATGATGTTGATGAAATGTTTGGCCAAACTCAAATGAATTGATTGGATCATTGTCATTTGGGTTATCAACATATTCGGTATCGAGAAAGTATTGAACAATACATGTTGACTTATTTACCATGACTTGTGTTCAATGACATCGTGGACAAAGGGATTGTGACATGTTCTGAAAGGAATGCGAATTTGTATCTAGTTACACTATTTGGGTAGGTATGACGGTTTGCTAGAACCTAATTATATCTTATGGGTTCATGTTTGGACCCATTGCCAACTTAGTGTAATCCTAGAGGGTCACACACGAATAGAACGAATCCTAAAGGACTGAATTGGAATTAGGGAAAAATTAGATTTTATGATCTGGCATGACCGTGCTGGTTATAACGCACGACCGTGCTAGGCACGACCGTGCCGATTATAAAGCACAACCGTGCCAATAATCGGCAGGCGCACACCAATTGGCACGACCGTGCTAATTATAGGGCACGACCGTGCCAGAGCTGCTTGGACAGAAAGTTTATGCCTTAATTGGTTGATGGGATTTAGGTTTCCTAGTCCTTAAGGGTTAAGGACTAGGACCTATATAAACATCTTTTCACCAGCCATTATGCATAAGAAACCTAGTGGTTTGAGAAAATAATATTCTTGATTAAAGATTTAGAATCCAAGATCAAGAATTCATAATTCCATATAGTCTTTATAATTGTGAAAGTGTGTTTCATAATTTGGTCTAGTAACCATGATCAAGTGTTCGTGATATTCGTTCGTGGTGTGGATACCGCTAGAGGGTGAAACTTATCATCTTTAAAGTTCGTGATTCTTGCTTTGTTTGTGATCAAGCTTTCAAGCCTCCTCCGAATTCAAGGTTGTTGATCAAGGGTTAGTATTCTAGTATTCATTATGCATGTATTTGATATAATCATATGAATGGATCTATCGGCTTTGGGTTTCATAAAAATTTAAATGCTTAATTTCGCTGCGCATGTTACTAGGAAACCCAACAAGTACAAGGATCGACTCTCAGTAATGTCAAGAGAAGGCTCGTGATGCCAATTGAAAGATTTGTAGCTAGGACTGTTTCTGGGAACGACTACTTGTCAGGACAATTGTGATCACGGATGATCACACAACTGTCTTAACAACTGACACATGACAACTGTCAACGGCCAGAATCAAGTAAAAACGCAGCGGATTAAATAAAACGAAGTTTTAAACACTTTAGCAAGACTTTGCTTGCTGGAAAACTTTCATTAATAAAAACTTGCAGAATACAAGTTATAAAAAACGATTGCAATGAAAGAAATAAAAATTATTAAAAGACAAAATATGTTCTAGACTCCTAGAACAAACCAAACACAAAATAACCTTGAAGAACTAAAAGGATCAAATCACAAAAGCTTTAAGGCCAAAGATGATCAGCAATATCATGTTCTTAATACAAGAACTTATTGAAAAAAACCTTGAAGAATTTAGGATTTTGATCAAGAATGACTTCAAGAACAAGAAGGACTCTAAGAGAGAATATGATGAATTCTTTTGACTCTCAAATGGCTGGAGAATCCGTGACATAGAATGGCTGGCTCCATCTTCTTTTATAGCCTCTCCATCAAAGAGCCCTACAAGAATAAAAGATACACTTTGATATGGAAAGGTTAGTAGGTTAGTAAAAGATAAATACCAAACATAATAATCCTAAAATAAATGTCGCGCCCCAGACCCGTGGTCCTGCTTGGTCTCACGCTCGGAAAACGATGGGAAGACGTCATAAAACACTTTTTGAAAATTTTTCTCGAAATATACTTTCATAAAGTTTAACAAAATCAACAATTGAAGTTTGAAGACTTCCATTTAACTTTCAAACAAACTTTACAAACAACTTTCACAAACGAAAGTACTTAGCCCGAAGGCTTACAAACTTTTATACAAATGTACATACACTAAAATTATCCAAAATATATGTGTTACAAAATGATGAAGTCACGGAAAATCTACCCAAAAGGTTATACATCTATGTAATGTATCATTTACAAAACAAATCGCAACTCTTACCACTTCAACGTCCTCCCGTGCCAAGTGTCATATCCCCTGGACTCGCTTTTATCTAAGGAAAACAAATAAACAAGGAACGGGGTGAGAATAAATCTCAGTAAGCTACTAAGAATGCAACTACGTTTCATGCTAAAATGATAATCATAAAGAACAGTATCATAGCAATCACATAGCACATAACATGAGACGCAAAGCCAACTCATCAGACAACACCAAGTGCGGAAATAAACACTCATAAGTGGATACCAAGCCAAGGTTTACCAAAAGAACATAACCGTCTGAGAATACCATCGGAGAAAACCAGTTGAGTAGCATAAATAGCTGAAGCCGGGATCCCGAAAACCAAACCATAACTATAAGAACCAAAGTAACAATGGGGGGAATATGACACAAAGTCATAACCCAAGGCTCACACAAGGGATCTAACTCATCCCATCCAAGGCCAATCTGGACTGGGGAAAAAAGGTACCAGTGGAAGACCTTATTGTGAACTTGGCTCATCTGCCACGATAATCCCTTTCACTGCCTGACTCGATAACACAAAACCAGCTGGACTTTCAACCAAAGCACTGTAATAAATACTTGCTTAAACAACAACTGGGGGCAATGATTCCAAAGTAGGGAACCAAGCCAAACACATCACAAGATGCACACGAAAGAAGCACTCATAAAGAGTTCAAAACCATCATGAAATAAAGTCACAACACATTCTTTCACACACTTGAACACGATCCTCAACAACCAAGTACATTAAACCCATTTCTCGCACAAGGGATTACAAAATAAGAAACCCCACGAAAGCATCATAAAGATGTACAACACCCAAAATGAACCTAAACGATTACATCATTCCAAACTCGATCACAAACGGACTAATTCATACCCTTTTGTGTGATAAAACACCTATCGGAGTATCATAGGGTAATAACCAGAACCTAGTTATGATTTGAACCTTAATTCTGTTGGGTTTCGTAGTAACATGTGCAGCGGAATTAAGCATTTAAAATTTTATGAAACCCAAACCCAAACCCAAACCCAAACCCAAAACCCAAACCCAAAACCTTATTGTGAACTTGGCTCATGTGTGATCCATTCATATGATTAAGTCAAATACAACATAATGAATACTAGAATACTAACCCTTGATGCCTTTGATTTTGAAACCTTGAATTCAATAGAGACTTGAAAAACTTGATCACGATCATAGCAAGAATTACGAACTTTGAAGATGATAAGTTTCACCCTCTAGCGGTATCCACACCACGAACGAATATCAAGAACACTTGATATTGGTTGCTAGACCAAAATTGTGAAACACCTTTTCACAATTAATATGAACTATATGGAATTTTATTTGTGTATTATTTTGTTCTTCAATCTAGGATGTCTTAGAACAAAATAAGACCTCTCTCAAACTCTTTGAGATTTGCACAAAAGCATTAACGTTGATTCTGGCCGAATTTTGCTGTTTATATACAAGTTAGACCTATTCCAAATAGGAAACTTGTTCCAAATCAAATCAGGAAACCAGTCCCGACATGGTGTGCGACCGCCCAAAACAACCTGTGCGGCCGCACATCTATCTGGAAGGTTCTGGTACTTTTTGAGCCAAGCTGTGCGGCCGCCCAAACCCTTTTGTGCGGTCGCACACCTGCCCCAGATTTCCCTAATTTCTAAATTCCTCCAAAGTCCTTCGACTCAATATTCTAATATAGTCCTTATTTAAGATTCGTTCTATTGTGTGTGACCCTCTAGGATTATACTAAGTTGGCAATGGGTTCAAATATGAAACCATAAGATATGATTAGGTTCTAGCAAACCGTCATACCTACCCAAATAGTATAACTAGATACAAGTTCGCATTCCTTTAGAACATGTCATAATCCCTTTGTCCACGATGTCATTGAACACAAGTCATGGTCAATAAGTCAACTTGTATTGTTCAATACTTTCTCGATTCTGAATATGTTGATAATCCAAATGATATTGATCCAATCAATCCATTTGAGTTTGGCCAAACATGTCACCAACATCATTCCTTCGAGGGGCCCAAGCTTGGAATCTCTCCGAAGAGGGACAAATCCATTTAGCTTATTATTCTTCCCTACATGAATCCGATTATGCCAATCATACCCTTTATAACTACCGTGTTAAGGCAGCGTTTGAATATGTAAAACGCAATCTTCATCAAGTGGAAGACTATAATAACTTCATGTCTAAGGATTCAAATGACATAACTAATATGAGATTTATATATGACATAGACCATGACATAAATCTCATACAGCGGGTCATGTCCTGTACCTTGTTCCAAATAAGTACCTATAAATCTAACATGATCATCCCATGATCATTTATCCTTTATACTAGTGCCTAACAAGCTCTAGGGACGAAGATTATTATAAGAAAACATGAGCAACAATAATAATCTTATTATCTCTTTATCATTATGAATAAAATGATAACTTATACGTTTAACAAATTTGCCTAGGGCACCAACAACAACAAATTCAAGTTGAATAAAACAATTCATCGTGTAGAACTCAAAAATATATTTTCAACGATAGTTTACACGTCCAAAACGGAGTCCGGATCAAGAAGTTATGGCCTCCGGAAGATAGAACGTAAAACGGACAAGCTGTAAAAGAAGAGGGTGCGCACGCCCTCCCTAAAAGGGAGCGCGCGCCCCCTTTGATCAGAATGTTGGTTTTTGAGTGCACTAGAGGGTGCGCATGCCCTCCCTAAAAGGGAGCGCGCGCCCCATCGCCCGATTAAGCTTTTTGGAATTCCTGGTGTAGGGATCCCGCCCCCCAAAAAAAAAGAGCACGTTTCAAGGGCGAAATACCAAACACAGGAACCGGACCAATTTAACGGAGTCGCCACATTTTGTTAATTTTAAACCCAACAAAATGACAAAGGTTTGAGTTCAAAGGTTCGGAGATCAGGTTACAACTTGGGAAGAGTTTTTACGTCCTCCCAAGTTGCCTCGGACAAAGCCGAGTCTCCCTTGTTAGTTAACAAAAGTGCATGTGTGTGTGTGTGTGTTTTAACGGAAAATCTTTATTTTAACTTTTTATTCATCTTTTCAACTGAAAAGGGTTTGTTTGACAAGAAAACAGAAGACAGAAGGGCAAAATGGCCAATCTCCCCATACGGACAAAGTAGCCGTACGGATGGGGAGACCACTACTGGGATTTTACAGTTTGTTCAAGCAACAGTCCAGTTCCAGGCAGAAACAGAGCATTCTGCTTGAACTGGACCAAACTGTTCTGATTCCAGTTTGTTATTCCAACACAAAACAACATTAACAACTCATTCCTATGCTATTTGATCATCAAAGAACCTCCAAAAACAAGAGTTTGGGCATGATCAAAGGTAATCATGGGAGAAACATGAAAAAGGTGGCCAATATGCCCTTTTGAGCCATAGTGGCCATTTGATGAGTAAAGATTGAAACTTTACCATCAAAATGGCTCTTCTAAGCAAGATTAATCCTTTAGGGAAAAGAACAAACCATAAATATTGGATCTTTATTACCCAAACTTGGGAATTTTGGGCTAGATCAAGGTGATGAGGATAAAGATTGAGACTTTATCCTCAACATGATCATCATAGCTTAAAATGAGCAAAATGAACAACAAGAGCATCATCCATGACAAGAATGTAAATGAACAATCAACAAGCCATGATCAAACTAGGTTTGAACCTCTTCCACACAAAGTATGGAGGGCACCTTTGATCATCTCATGGCTTGGACTAGGAAATATAAATAATAATAGATATATGTATATTGCTTGAATAGACAAGACTTGCAAAAATGTAAAGATCAACAATAAATGACAAGATCAAAGATGAATTGAGTGCTTAGATGAATAGAAGAGAGGGGGAGAAGGTGGCTTTACCTATCTTGGTTTAGGCCAATCTTCCTTTCTCTCTTTCACTCTTTGTTCACTCTTACTCACACTATTCTGGGGTGAATTCGACAGAGTAGCCTTAGTTCTAATGTTTCTCCCCCCTCTTGGAATGATCAGCAAGGGGTTCTATTTATAGGGAATGATGGTGCCCAAACCAGCCGTACGGCTAGGCCCCTCTAGTAGCCAAAGCATCCGTACGGCTCAGCCTGGCGAGCTTCTGGATTTTTCCAATTTTATACCAGAGTAGTCCTGGAATTTATAGCTTATCCTAGGGAGGTCCTAGCCTATTAGCTTATCCCTGAAACGGTGCTAAGGCTACCTCTAAGATAGGTCGGTTTCAGATTGGGGTACTTACAGAGCCCCTCGGCAACGTCGCTTCGAAGGAGCGGGGTTGTCGATAGAAATAAGCATCCCAATCTGACGGGACGACGGCTTTAACCGATTTTGGTTGCATGACTGTACCTAGTGGTATAGGATTCCTACGTATCCCATTCGCGGGGAATCAAGCCTAACGTAGTTCGGAGGTACGTGGGGTTACTTAGATCCGCAAGGAGGCATGACTCTAGGGGTCAGAGGCGAGACATGGTTAACTTGGCTCTATGGGAGAGGGTTGACTTGCTGGGGATATGGTCAACTTGACTCTATAGGAGAGGGTTGACTTACACGGGACAGATTTTTACTGGGCTTACGTCGGGGACGGCCTATGGTGACTATTCTAAGTCCAAGCTAAACCGGGGTCAACTCCATCTTCGGGGAGATTGACGGAAAAACTGGTCTTACGTCCCTCTAAGAACTGCTGGGACAAAGGCTCTAGCCTATAACGACTATTCTAAGTCTAAGCTTGACCGGGGTCAACTCCGTCTTTGGGGAGATTGACGGGAAAACTGGTCTTACGTCCCTCTAAGGACTGCCGGGACAAAGGCTCTAGCCTATAACGACTATTCTAAGTCATAGCTTGACCGGGGTCAACTCCATATTTGGAGAGATTGATGGGAAAACTGGTCTTACGTCCCTCTAAGGACTGCCGGGACAAAGGCTCTAACCTATAACGACTATTCTAAGTCTAAGCTTGACCGGGGTCAACTCCGTCTTTGGGGAGATTGACGGGAAAACTGGTCTTACGTCCCTCTAAGGACTGCCGGGACAAAGGCTCTAGCCTATAACGACTATTCTAAGTTTAATCTTGACCGGTGTCAACTCCGTCTTTGGGGAGATTGACGGGAAAACTGGTCTTACGTCCCTCTAAGGACTGCCGGGACAAAGGCTCTAAGCCTATAACGACTATACTAAGTCATAGCTTGACCGGGGTCAACTCCATCTTTGGAGAGATTGATGGGAAAACTGGTCTTACGTCCCTCTAAGGACTGCCGGGACAAAGGCTCTAGCCTATAACAACTATTCTAAGTCTAAGCTTGACCTGGGTCAACTCCGTCTTTGGGTAGATTGACGGGAAAACTGGTCTTACGTCCCTCTAAGGATTGCCGGGACAAAGGCTCTAGCCTATAACGACTATTCTAAGTCTAAGCTTGACCGGGGTCAACTCTGTCTTTGGGGAGATTGATGGGAAAACTAGTCTTACGTCCCTCTAAGGACTGCCGGGACAAAGGCTCTAGCCTATAATGACTATTCTGAGTCAAGGTTTTAATCTAAAGGGTCACTCATGGGACGAAGGTGTCAACCTATAATGACTATTCTAAGTCAAGGTTTGGTTTGGGTCAACACTACTCTACGGGACGGTTGACACATTTTCTTGACACCGTGGAAGAGCCTAGGGGCGACCTTTAAGGCGCAAGACTTTGGAAAAATCATTTTAAGAAGAGGTCAAAAGCATTTTGCTTGAAACATTGTTTTTGATAAATGATGCCAAATGGCCAAATTTGAAAATGCTTACTTCTAAAGGCAAATCTTTTAAAGAAGCATGTTAGTCAAATTTTTGATTTTAGCTTAACCGCGAGGTTTGTTATGCATAAAGTCCTTTGGATTTGGTCCATTCGTTGAGAATTAACCGTTAGTAAGAAATCTGCTTGTCACTGTTTATGGGGATAGCCCCAATGTCATCTTTGTCGCTGATGACGGGGTAGCCCCATGTCTTTGTCGGTGTCGGGGTAGCCCCATGTCTTGCCGTCGTTGATGCGGAGGTAGCCCCATGTCCTTTGTCCTTTGAAGTGAGGTTAGGAACCCATCCCTTTTTCACGACGCACCCTTTCTTTTGCCTAGGCCGCCCTTTCGGGTTTTCAACCTAGCGGGCATCTCTTTTTGCGTCTTTTATGGCACACCCTGTTTTTTGCCTAGGCCGCCCTTATGGGTTTTCAACCTAGCGGGCTACTTTTTTGGTGCCTTTTTCTTTCTTTTCCTTTTTTTTTATGAGTGAACCAGCCGACTCAATATAACGGGTATCAAAAGTATTTTCTTGGAGGAAACATGCAAGGGCATTTTATTTAGGAGAGAGTACCTTTTTGTTGGTGAGCTCTTTGAGCAATGTATCATGAAATGGGAGGGAGCCCTTGCTTGACAGAATACAAGTGTTTAGCTCTTTCCTAAGATGTAGAGAAGAATACTTGTCGAGACATTTGAAATTTTCCTTGGTCAATATCATCGAATGATTGCTTGAATGGACCGTGTTCATTATTAGGTCAAGATTATAACAAGCAATTAGCCTTAACATGTATAAATGTTGTGATCAATTAAGATTAAGATTCGATCAATGGCAAGATCAAAAGGTGTTTATGGGGAGATTGGTCATTATCTGGGAAATTGGTCATTGATGGGACCAAGGGAAGAGAACCAGGTCATTTTGGGAGGATCGAGGTTTGATGGATTCATTTCATGCTGTGACCGGACCCGAAGGTTGCCTATGTTCCCCTCAGTTTGAGGAGCTCAGGTCGCCGTAGTTCGGCCGTGGGGACTTCTTTTGCTGGGGTTGGTGTCCTTTCGAAGGATGTTGTTGCTTTGCTGATGTAGATCGCTTTTCTTTGCGGTGAACTCCTCGGGATGTTCTTTGAGGTGAACTTTTGCAGTGAACTTGGTGAGCTTTTGAGGTAAGCTTCCTCTTTGCCAATATTCATTTGCTTTCCTTTTTTCCATTATCCATTTCTTTCTCTCTTATCATTTTTTTAGAGAGAGGGGAAACATTAGCCCCAACTTGCTATCTTGGACATTGGCTCATTTGTAGCCCCTTGGTGGAATTCTGCCACTTCTTACTTTGACTTTTGAAGATTTGGGAAGTCCTTTTCTTGGTTGCGCACGCGCGATCGTGGTTGAATCTTGGTGGTTGAGCAACAACATCCTCGCCTTTTCATTGTCTCGGGATGCCTTTGATGCGCATCAAGGATTTGTATAGGAAAGGTGTATCGGGTTGTGTATCGGGGTAATGTATGAGGGAAGATTTACCATTGATGGTTTCTTCATGCCAATTGATCACAACATTTATTCATATCAAGATTAATTGTTTGCATTTGGCACTTTTCATTTGTGTTAGGTCCATTCATCCTTAATGAGTCGTCATTGACTAGTATGCTTAGAAGTCAATTCGTCATTTTGGGGACGTAGCAATCAATTGATAATAACAAGCAAGGCAATTTCAAGAGTAAACATATATTGCAAATAATGTCTCAAGTCTAGAAAGAAGAGAAGGAAAATGACTCTTTTATTTAAATAACTTTGTACATACATGTCCAAGTGCGGAACTCTGTAAAAATAAAAAGACACGGTCCAGAATGGACTCTTTTTTTTTCTTTCTAGAACCTACGAGGCTGGAAGACTCACATTTTTTTTTTTTAAGGATGGGTTCCCATGAAGCACGATGATCCATTTTCTTCCACAGTTGTTGGAGGGGTTGTCGGCGGCATATTCCATGTCTTCCACGGGGAACTCGGGTTCCATGTCGTCGGGAAAGATGTTGCGAGGCCTCCACTTGGCTTGGCGTTGCAATTTCCGGGGTCGTCTACTCATGAGGGCGAGTTGGGAGCTTGCCTGTTGGCCAAGCCTTTTGGTGATTCCCTTTCAAGGTGCGTAATCTCCGTGCATTGCATTCGGCGAGAGTATGGATTTCCCTGTGATGTAACCGCCTTTGGCCTTCCGAAGCTTGGGCTTCTTCTTGTAGACGGTGTCCCAATTGTTTGATCTCATTGCTCATGTGGACGGTTGTTTCGAACGCCAATTCGGATGTGGGCTCCTTGGTCAATGCTTCCAGTGGACAGAACCGCAAAGGACTTTTAGCATATTAAACCTCAAGGTGAAATTATAACCATGATTTGAGAAAAATGCTTCATTATCGGATTAGCTTTTTAGGAAAAAATTGATCTTTTATTTTAAGAAAACTTGATCTCTATTTTTTTTATTTTTTTTTTTTTTTTTTTTTTTTTTTGGAAGACACACCTTTGTTTTGAGTGAAAGACTCACACACATTTTTTTTGTAAGCTTTTGACAAGGCAAAAATGGCAATAATAATCTTATTAAGAGAACTGACAATGGACCCAAAATGGTCACCACATGGCATCAACCGGGGAGTCAAGACTTTAACCAAACCTAACAGACATCTTAACCGACTTTTCCTAAAGACTTATCATACGCCCTAAAAGCATCTGGCTCTTCCTAAGGATGAAAACAGACTCCTTCTAAGGGGAGGTTGATAAGAGAGGTCTCGGAACTCCGTCGTTTGCTGTGGCAACCGCAACACCATTCATTTCCCAACCCGGGGCATTCGGCCCTTCAGACATTTTCTATGCCACTGATCTTTTCCAAACGCCTTCCGTCGTTTCGGCTTTGCTGATTTTAGGAACCACCATTTGGGACACTGATTTTGTCAATTTTTCCAAAACAGGCTCTCCCACTTTGGGATTGACAACTCTGTCAACCATGGGCTCTTTTTCCTTGGGGCAGACACCACTCCATTTATCGATCATCGGGGAAGTCACAGATTTGAGCATGTTGACGCTCGGGTCATTGGCTGTGTCGGGGGTGTGGGGGCGTCCAAGCTTCCCCTTCTCAATTAGTTTCGAGATGATGCGTCTTATGGCGGTGCAATCATTGGTATCATGGCCGTGGTAGTTGTGAAAGGCACACCTTTGGGTCTTGTCTCGACGTTTTCCAAGATTCTTTGGCCGAAAATCTTCGAGGGGCCACATGAGGCCTTGTTTGACCAATCCTTCAAATACTTTGCTTATGGGCATTCCGAAATCCTCAAACTTTGTGAAATGGAGATTGGCTCGGCCCTTGGCTTTTGTTTCATTATTGACCGGAGTGTGGTGGGGATGAGAATCACCGCTACTCAATGCAAAGGGGTGCCCATCGAGTGTCCTTTCAAACTTAGCTTCCATTTGCCTTCTTTTTCCCAACAACGTACCCGACTGAGGTCCAACATGAGGATTCTGTGGAATTTCATGGGTGTAGGAATACCCATAACCTTGGTTGCTTGCAGGAATATACATTTGAGGCATGCAAGGAGCTTGTGGTCCAAAAGGTCTTGTGTGATAAAACACCTATCGGAGTATCATAGGGTAATAACCAGAACCTAGTTATGATTTGAACCTTAATTCTGTTGGGTTTCGTAGTAACATGTGCAGCGGAATTAAGCATTTAAAATTTTATGAAACCCAAACCCAAACCCAAACCCAAACCCAAAACCCAAACCCAAAACCTTATTGTGAACTTGGCTCATGTGTGATCCATTCATATGATTAAGTCAAATACAACATAATGAATACTAGAATACTAACCCTTGATGCCTTTGATTTTGAAACCTTGAATTCAATAGAGACTTGAAAAACTTGATCACGATCATAGCAAGAATTACGAACTTCGAAGATGATAAGTTTCACCCTCTAGCGGTATCCACACCACGAACGAATATCAAGAACACTTGATCTTGGTTGCTAGACCAAAATTGTGAAACACCTTTTCACAATTAATATGAACTATATGGAATTTTATTTGTGTATTATTTTGTTCTTCAATCTAGGATGTCTTAGAACAAAATAAAATCTCTCTCAAACTCTTTGAGATTTGCACAAAAGCATTAGCGTTGATTCTGGCCGAATTTTGCTGTTTATATACAAGTTAGACCTATTCCAAATAGGAAACTTGTTCCAAATCAAATCAGGAAACCAGTCCCGACATGGTGTGCGACCGCCCAAAACAACCTGTGCGGCCGCACATCTATCTGGAAGGTTCTGGTACTTTTTGAGCCAAGCTGTGCGGCCGCCCAAACCCTTTTGTGCGGTCGCACACCTGCCCCAGATTTCCCTAATTTCTAAATTCCTCCAAAGTCCTTCGACTTAATATTCTAATATAGTCCTTATTTAAGATTCGTTCTATTGTGTGTGACCCTCTAGGATTATACTAAGTTGGCAATGGGTTCAAATATGAAACCATAAGATATGATTAGGTTCTAGCAAACCGTCATACCTACCCAAATAGTATAACTAGATACAAGTTCGCATTCCTTTAGAACATGTCATAATCCCTTTGTCCACGATGTCATTGAACACAAGTCATGGTCAATAAGTCAACTTGTATTGTTCAATACTTTCTCGATTCTGAATATGTTGATAATCCAAATGATATTGATCCAATCAATCCATTTGAGTTTGGCCAAACATGTCACCAACATCATTCCTTCGAGGGGCCCAAGCTTGGCATCTCTCCGAAGAGGGACAAATCCATTTAGCTTATTATTCTTCCCTACATGAATCCGATTATGCCAATCATACCCTTTATAACTACCGTGTTAAGGCAGCGTTTGAATATGTAAAACGCAATATTCATCAAGTGGAAGACTATAATAACTTCATGTCTAAGGATTCAAATGACATAACTAATATGAGATTTATATATGACATAGACCATGACATAAATCTCATACAGCGGGTCATGTCCTGTACCTTGTTCCAAATAAGTACCTATAAATCTAACATGATCATCCCATGATCATTTATCCTTTATACTAGTGCCTAACAAGCTCTAGGGACGAAGATTATTATAAGAAAACATGAGCAACAATAATAATCTTATTATCTCTTTATCATTATGAATAAAATGATAACTTATACGTTTAACAAATTTGCCTAGGGCACCAACAACAACAAATTCAAGTTGAATAAAACAATTCATCGTGTAGAACTCAAAAATATATTTTCAACGATAGTTTACACGTCCAAAACGGAGTCCGGATCAAGAAGTTATGGCCTCCGGAAGATAGAACGTAAAACGGACAAGCTGTAAAAGAAGAGGGTGCGCACGCCCTCCCTAAAAGGGAGCGCGCGCCCCCTTTGATCAGAATGTTGGTTTTTGAGTGCACTAGAGGGTGCGCATGCCCTCCCTAAAAGGGAGCGCGCGCCCCATCGCCCGATTAAGCTTTTTGGAATTCCTGGTGTAGGGATCCCGCCCCCAAAAAAAAAAGAGCACGTTTCAAGGGCGAAATACCAAACACAGGAACCGGACCAATTTAACGGAGTCGCCACATTTTGTTAATTTTAAACCCAACAAAATGACAAAGGTTTGAGTTCAAAGGTTCGGAGATCAGGTTACAACTTGGGAAGAGTTTTTACGTCCTCCCAAGTTGCCTCGGACAAAGCCGAGTCTCCCTTGTTAGTTAACAAAAGTGCATGTGTGTGTGTGTGTGTTTTAACGGAAAATCTTTATTTTAACTTTTTATTCATCTTTTCAACTGAAAAGGGTTTGTTTGACAAGAAAACAGAAGACAGAAGGGCAAAATGGCCAATCTCCCCATACGGACAAAGTAGCCGTACGGATGGGGAGACCACTACTGGGATTTTACAGTTTGTTCAAGCAACAGTCCAATTCCAGGCAGAAACAGAGCATTCTGCTTGAACTGGACCAAACTGTTCTGATTCCAGTTTGTTATTCCAACACAAAACAACATTAACAACTCATTCCTATGCTATTTGATCATCAAAGAACCTCCAAAAACAAGAGTTTGGGCATGATCAAAGGTAATCATGGGAGAAACATGAAAAAGGTGGCCAATATGCCCTTTTGAGCCATAGTGGCCATTTGATGAGTAAAGATTGAAACTTTACCATCAAAATGGCTCTTCTAAGCAAGATTAATCCTTTAGGGAAAAGAACAAACCATAAATATTGGATCTTTATTACCCAAACTTGGGAATTTTGGGCTAGATCAAGGTGATGAGGATAAAGATTGAGACTTTATCCTCAACATGATCATCATAGCTTAAAATGAGCAAAATGAACAACAAGAGCATCATCCATGACAAGAATGTAAATGAACAATCAACAAGCCATGATCAAACTAGGTTTGAACCTCTTCCACACAAAGTATGGAGGGCACCTTTAATCATCTCATGGCTTGGACTAGGAAATATAAATAATAATAGATATATGTATATTGCTTGAATAGACAAGACTTGCAAAAATGTAAAGATCAACAATAAATGACAAGATCAAAGATGAATTGAGTGCTTAGATGAATAGAAGAGAGGGGGAGAAGGTGGCTTTACCTATCTTGGTTTAGGCCAATCTTCCTTTCTCTCTTTCACTCTTTGTTCACTCTTACTCACACTATTCTGAGGTGAATTCGACAGAGTAGCCTTAGTTCTAATGTTTCTCCCCCCTCTTGGAATGATCAGCAAGGGGTTCTATTTATAGGGAATGATGGTGCCCAAACCAGCCGTACGGCTAGGCCCCTCTAGTACCCAAAGCATCCGTACGGCTCAGCCTGGCGAGCTTCTGGATTTTTCCAATTTTATACCAGAGTAGTCCTGGAATTTATAGCTTATCCTAGGGAGGTCCTAGCCTATTAGCTTATCCCTGAAACGGTGCTAAGGCTACCTCTAAGATAGGTCGGTTTCAGATTGGGGTACTTACAGAGCCCCTCGGCAACGTCGCTTCGAAGGAGCGGGGTTGTCGATAGAAATAAGCATCCCAATCTGACGGGACGACGGCTTTAACCGATTTTGGTTGCATGACTGTACCTAGTGGTATAGGATTCCTACGTATCCCATTCGCGGGGAATCAAGCCTAACGTAGTTCGGAGGTACGTGGGGTTACTTAGATCCGCAAGGAGGCATGACTCTAGGGGTCAGAGGCGAGACATGGTTAACTTGGCTCTATGGGAGAGGGTTGACTTGCTGGGGATATGGTCAACTTGACTCTATAGGAGAGGGTTGACTTACACGGGACAGATTTTTACTGGGCTTACGTCGGGGACGGCCTATGGTGACTATTCTAAGTCCAAGCTAAACCGGGGTCAACTCCATCTTCGGGGAGATTGACGGAAAAACTGGTCTTACGTCCCTCTAAGAACTGCTGGGACAAAGGCTCTAGCCTATAACGACTATTCTAAGTCTAAGCTTGACCGGGGTCAACTCCGTCTTTGGGGAGATTGACGGGAAAACTGGTCTTACGTCCCTCTAAGGACTGCCGGGACAAAGGCTCTAGCCTATAACGACTATTCTAAGTCATAGCTTGACCGGGGTCAACTCCATATTTGGAGAGATTGATGGGAAAACTGGTCTTACGTCCCTCTAAGGACTGCCGGGACAAAGGCTCTAACCTATAACGACTATTCTAAGTCTAAGCTTGACCGGGGTCAACTCCGTCTTTGGGGAGATTGACGGGAAAACTGGTCTTACGTCCCTCTAAGGACTGCCGGGACAAAGGCTCTAGCCTATAACGACTATTCTAAGTTTAATCTTGACCGGTGTCAACTCCGTCTTTGGGGAGATTGACGGGAAAACTGGTCTTACGTCCCTCTAAGAACTGCCGGGACAAAGGCTCTAAGCCTATAACGACTATACTAAGTCATAGCTTGACCGGGGTCAACTCCATCTTTGGAGAGATTGACGGGAAAACTGGTCTTACGTCCCTCTAAGGACTGCCGGGACAAAGGTTCTAGCCTATAACGACTATTCTAAGTCTAAGCTTGACCTGGGTCAACTCCGTCTTTGGGTAGATTGACGGGAAAACTGGTCTTACGTCCCTCTAAGGATTGCCGGGACAAAGGCTCTAGCCTATAACGACTATTCTAAGTCTAAGCTTGACCGGGGTCAACTCTGTCTTTGGGGAGATTGATGGGAAAACTAGTCTTACGTCCCTCTAAGGACTGCCGGGACAAAGGCTCTAGCCTATAATGACTATTCTGAGTCAAGGTTTTAATCTAAAGGGTCACTCAGGGGACGAAGGTGTCAACCTATAATGACTATTCTAAGTCAAGGTTTGGTTTGGGTCAACACTACTCTACGGGACGGTTGACATATTTTCTTGACACCGGGGAAGAGCCTAGGGGCGACCTTTAAGGCGCAAGACTTTTGAAAAATCATTTTAAGAAGAGGTCAAAAGCATTTTGCTTGAAACATTATTTTTGATAAATGATGCCAAATGGCCAAATTTGGAAATGCTTACTTCTAAAGGCAAATCTTTTAACGAAGCATGTTAGTCAAATTTTTGATTTTAGCTTAACCGCGAGGTTTGTTATGCATAAAGTCCTTTGGATTTGGTCCATTCGTTGAGAATTAACCGTTAGTAAGAAATCTGCTTGTCACTGTTTATGGGGATATCCCCAATGTCATCTTTGTCGCTGATGACGGGGTAGCCCCATGTCTTTGTCGGTGTCGGGGTAGCCCCATGTCTTGCCGTCGTTGATGCGGAGGTAGCCCCATGTCCTTTGTCCTTTGAAGTGAGGTTAGGAACCCATCCCTTTTTCACGACGCACCCTTTCTTTTGCCTAGGCCACCCTTTCGGGTTTTCAACTTAGCGGGCATCTCTTTTTGCGTCACAGTAACAATAGATACCCAGAAATTCTAAAGCCAATTTATATCTTAACATATAACTGAAACTAAAGAATTTAGAATGAAGAATATTTTGATAAACAAGAATAAGAAAGAATGGAAGAATTAAATCTATAGCATAGAGATCAAGTATTGTTACTACCAATTCATGAATCTAAGAAATTAGCTACTAATAAGAATAAAATCAAGAACAAGAAAAATAATAAAGAACATCAAAACCTGGGATTAAATTGATGAAATATTGATTACAACCTTGAATCTTGACTAAAAGTATGTACAAAGTATCACTAAAATAAATTGGATGGAGTGTTATATTTATACTCGGGCTAAGGAGGTGTAAAAATAGGAAAAACCCTAGGATTCCTTGTTGAAAAAGGATAAATAAAGTGCTGATGGCCGAAATTCCCAAGGAGCCCCTGGGATTTTTGAGTTTCCATAAAAGCCCTTCGAAAATTCCCCAAAGGTCCTCCAAAAATTTCAGAAAAGTCCCTGGAATTTTGGAAATTCCTGAAAAGCCCAACATATTTTGCATAATTCCTTAAAGGTCCCTGGATAATTCCCCTAAGGTCCCTGGGCATGTGGTCGCATGGAGTGACCGCATGGAAGATAGAGTTGCTGGATTTTTCTTGGGTTTAGATCTGGTGTTGTACCCTTGATTTGATGACTTGTACCTTTTACGCGCAAACTTCTGGAGGCCATAACTTCTTCATACGAACTTCGATTTGGACGTGTAAACTATCGTTGGAAAGATCTTTTCGAGTACTATTCAATGGCATTGATTAATCAGTGGTAAAATCTCTTTATATTTATGTTCTGGTCCGTTCTTTATCCTTTTTTTCGCACTTTAATGTACATGAATCCATGCATTCTTTTGCTCCTTCTCTATACTCATAAACACTTCAAAAACCATCAAATCACCCAAGGTTGAGCATCTAATAAGTCATAGAAGTATATGATTTCGATGGGTAAAAACACATCCATCAATAATGCTTAACTAATACTATTATGATAACTAAAACTATTAATAGTAATTTTTAATTTGTTTAATAATTAATTATAATAGTTGCTTGTAAATATTGACTACAATAACAAATACTCCCTCTGTCCGATTTAAGGTTCTTACTTTCATTTTTAGTTTGTCTCAATTTAAAGTTCTTACTTTACTTTATTACCTAAAATGGAAACTGGGACCCACTTGTTATTCTCACAACAAAAACTTACTACCTACTTTCTTTCTCTTACTTTACTTTTCATACTCACAACATTTATTTTTCTTAATCTTCTTGTAAAGTCAAAATAGGAACCTTATAGTGGGACGGAGGGAGTAATTATTAATATTTAACTGTTATTTTCTTAATATCATTAGCTAATACTATTAGTTACTACATAAGGTAACTATTATAATAGCTATTACTAATAATAGTAATAGTTAACTAATATAGTTAACTATAATAGTAACTATTACTAATAAGAGTAATAGTTAACTATAATGGCTAACTATTATAGTTAACTATTACTAATAATAGTAATAGTTACTATAATAGTTAACTATTATAGTTACCATTTATAGTAACTATTATTATTAGCTAATAGTATTAGCTAATGAAAAAAAAATTGAAAAGTCACTTATTTATTAGTATGTTGTTGATGTGGCTTCTCCAAATGCAAGCTTTTTTCATTGTTTGTCCACATGTCAATACCATAGCTCTTTTGGCCAACTTTAATATATATATATATATATATATATATATATATATATATATTTAATAATGAATTCTTTCATAGAGTCCAACTCTATTAAGAATGTATTACTTCATAGAATCCAATTCCATGAACAATACGTATTCTACTATGTATCTCTAAGTCTGAAAAATACTAATTCAAAAATCTACACTGCACACGAACTGCACGAATTCGTGCATTTCACGTGCATTGTACGCGAACTGCACGAAAATTCTGCATAAAATTCTGGACTGCACGTGTGCTGCACGTAATCTGCACGAAAATTCTGCACAAAACGTGTATTGCACGCGAACCGCACGATCGCAATTTATCAAATCTTGATCCTTTAAGAATTCAACTATTTATGATAATCAAATTATCATAAACATCAAACCCTAAGAACAAACAATTTGTTCTTCAAGATCAAGAATCATCAATTCAATAATCCAATTAAAGATATTGATGATCCGATAAATAGATTAATCATATTAATCATGCAACTTGAAAACTTTGTTCATAATCATACTATATCAAACATATAATTGTTTCACCAAATAATTCACATAAATCCCTTATTCTAAATTCTATCATGCTAGATCATATAATCAAATCATATATCAACCATGATAATATTAAAATAACCATACGTGAACGGGGCTCTGATACCACTGTTGGGTTTTGAGGCAACATGCGTAGCGGAAGAAAGCAATATAAAATCAACAAAACCCTAAGCAGCAAGATCCATTCATGATGATTAAATTAATAGCAAGATATTTAGAATACTAACCGTTGTAGAGCGTTTAAATTTTTGGATCTTCAAATCTTCAAGTCTTCAAGCTTTAGATTTGATCTCCTCGTTCTTCAAGTTCATCGGATCACGATCACAGGAACATGAACTTGAGATGTTAAAGAAAACATCCTCTATGTGTATCCACACGCGAACGAATATCTAGAACGATTCTAGATCTGGATTGCTAGACCCATTAGAAAACACACTTTTCTAATCTTCAAATGCTATATGGAATTATGTGCGTTCTTGATCTTTGATTCACACTCTTGGATCAAGAATTATGTTTCTCAAACATACTAGATTGCATTAGTTTAATAGCTGATGAAAAGATGTATTTATAGTCCCTATTCATTAACCCTCAATGACCTAGAAGACCTAAATCCCGTCACCCAATTAAACAGGCTAAAATCTGACTACAGGACTTCTGGCACGGTCGTGCTCACAAAGTGGCACGGCCGTGCCACTTGTGCCGAGCCGCACCCGCCTGAAATCAATAATGGCACGATCGAGCTTGTGATATGGCACGGCCGCGCCATTTGGCACGGTCCTGCCATTTGGGCCGAACTGCCAGATTTTCAGCTTTTTCCAATTTTAGCCTTTTGATCAATTCGTTCTTTTGTGTGTGACCCCATAGGATTATATTAAGTTGGCAATGAGTCAAACAAGGGTCAAACCCATAAGTCATGAACGGACTCTAACAAGCTATCATGACTACCCAATTAATATAACTTAAACAAAGTTCGTCATCCTCATAGAACATATCACAATCCTTTTGTCACGCGATATCATATTGGACATAAGTCATGGTCCACGTCAACTTATGTTGTCCAATGCTTTCTCGATCCCGAGTAGATTGATATGAGCAAATGACATTGAACACTTCAATTCATTTGGGTATGGCCATACACTATCATCAATCTCACTCATCGAGAGGTCAAGCAGATATCTCTCTTGAGAGAGAGACAAATCCCATCTTGACTTATCATTCTTCCCAATATGAATCCGATTATGCCAACATAGCATTTATAACCACCCGGTTAGGGGTAGCGTTTGAGTACGTCAAACATAATGTTCATCATGTGGAAGACTATGATAATCTCAGGTCTAAGGATAAATGATATAACTATATGATATTTAATCATGACATCTGACCATGACATAAATATCATAGGTGGGTCAAGTCCAGTACTTGTTCTCCAACAAGTACCCATAAGTTTAATTTGTATCACATACACATGATCATCAATTAAACTTATACAAGTTCTTCATAAGTACTAGGGACGGATATTATTATAATAAACATGTAAAACATATAATAGTCCAGGTTTGTTATCTCCATAACAAATGAGAACATGATGTAACATAAGGCCTTTCTCAAGAGCCTAGGGCCTAATTTCCAACATCCTCTTCCTCTCACTGATCAAAGCACTCAAGAAGATCGCTTAAGTGTTGAGAAGTGGAAATGCTCCAACCGCGTGAGCCTAATGATCATGAATAATGTTGTCCCGGAGACTTTTTTGAACAGTGTCTCCAAGGATGTTGATGCTAAAACATTCCTTGATACCCTTGAGGAACGCTTTGTAAAAATTGATAAGTCAGAAACAAGTGCTTCCTTGAGGAATCTTGTTTCCATGAGGTACAACGGTACCGGGAGTTTAAGGGAGTATATTTTGGAAATGCTTCACCTATCGACAAAGCTATAAGCACTTAAGTTAGAGATATCGGAAGATTTACTCGTGCATTTAGTTTTCATCTCTCTTGCTCCTCAATTTGGTCACTTTGGGGTGACCTATAATTATCAAAAGGACAAGTGGAATATTAATGAATTAATTTCACATGTGACACAAGAGGAGGATAGGTTAAGCAATTTAAAACCGAAAGTTCTCATTTAGCATCTACCTCTTCTCATGGGACAAAGAGAAGAGGGAAGGAAATTACGGTTGCAAGTAATAAGAAGCCTAAGGGATCATCTGATGATCATAAAGTTAAGAAATACTTCTTTTGCAAGGACCTCACACACATGAAGTTCGACTGCCCTAAGTATCACGCTTGGCGTGCTAAGAAAGGTATATCATTTGGTCTTGTTTGTACTTTGGTTTCAATTCCTGCATATACATGGTGGTTAGATTCTGGTGCAACAACTCACATAAGTATGTCTATGCAGGGTTGCCTGAATTACCGAAGACCCAGTGAAGATGAGAAATACATCTATATGGGAGCTGGGAATCCGGTTGAAGTAATAGGCATAAGGACTTTTAGATTGTTGTTAAGTACTGGCTATTATTTTGTATTAAATAATACATTTATTGTACCGTCCTTTAGGTGAATTTAATATCTATCACAGTATTGGACAAGGAAAGTTATTCTTGTTCATTTGGAAATAATAAATGTGAACATTATTTTAATTCTAAGGTTGTTGGTACTAGTACTTTGTCGAGTAATGATAATCCTTATTTACTTGACACTATTCAAACAATAAATGAGTCCCATAATAATAAACCAAAAGTAGAAAGCGGAAGTTATCAAGTGAAAATTCTTATACCTTATGGCATAGGCGTTTGGGTCATATCTCCAAGAGAAGAATTGTTAAGCTTGTGTCAGAGGGAATCTTAAACAAACATGATATTCCGGAAAAAGACTTTTGCATTGAATGCCTTAAAGGAAAGTTTACAAACACTAAAAGAAAAGTATCCTCGAGAGCATCAAGCGTCTTAGAACTAATTCATACGGATATTTGTGGGCCATTCACTACCCCTTCATGGAATAGTCAATAATATTTTATTACGTTCATAGACGACTACTCTCGTTATGAGTGTAACGACCCCAAAATCCGTCTTTATTTATTTATATTCCTGAGATTTTTAATTTAAAATTATGTGCGCATTTTATGTGTTGCATCATATTATATGAATTTATACATCTTATTTGATTATTTGAGTTAGTTAAAGTGTTAGTAGTATATTTGTTTTGGAAGTTAAGTTGTGAAGTGGAATTTTATGGGCCAACAATTTGGTAGTTAAGAAGTTTAAGTGAATTAAGAACTAGAGGGGTTAAGTGTGAAAAATGAAACTTGAATGATTTATTTGAAAATCTAGTGGGTAAGATCTTCATACTTACCTCTTCTTCTCTCCCTCTCCTGCGTTCACCTCACCATTTCTTTACAACTTTTCCAAAATTTCTCCATTGTTGAAGAAAGAAAGAGAAGGTAAAGTTTGTTCTTGCTATTTTCATTTGTTTTAATTTACTACTCAATTTTCAAATCTAATTATATAATAATGATCAGGGTGTTGAATAGGCCATTTCTAACCGATCAAATTATATTTTCTCGATACTTTTCCGGAAAATAGGTAAGTTACTAATCCCCTTTTAAATGTTAAAATGTTCATATATATGTTATATATGCTATATGTGTTGAAAAATCATGTTTTGAATAGTTTCTTGATACTTGTAATTTTGGGACGAAAGAGTAGTACAAGTATTGGTTTTAGTTTGGTGTTAGAGTTGTCTAAGGATGAAGTTGTAGCTTTGGTGAAGTTACAATTGTTGTGTGTTATAAGTATTAGTACTTTTGGGTCGGTGAGATGAAGGGAGTATATATTTTACAGCCAAAATGTTGATCCAGGCTTGATTACACGACTCGTGTAAGGTTACACGAGTCGTGTAGAGGAAAATGCTGAATGAGAGAATTTTTACACGAGTCGTGTACTGATACACGACTTGTGTAGAAGTTGTTACACGAGTCGTGTAAAAGGCCAAATTCTGCACTTGTATTTTTTTTACGTGAAATCTTCCGGAGGCCATAACTTCTTCATCCGGACTCCGTTTTTGTCATGTAAACTATCGTTGGAAAAGCTCTTCTCGAGTACTACGCGATGGGTTTGGTTTTCTAGTTGGGTTATTATTTTTATAGTATGGAAATCCAGTAGGTGTTTAGTACCAAAAAGAGTATTACTGGTTCATTATGGTAGAGTTGGTCTTTTGTGATCAAGTTTGAATTAATGTGATTGTTGGATGAATTGTGTGATGACTTAATGTCAATATTGTGCACACTATTATGAAAACATGTTTACTTCTCTATGATGAGCTTGTGTGGTTCCCTACTTTGGAATCATACCCCGTTTGTTGTTTAAGCAAG
>JAOWBW010000026.1:2658411-2688006 GCA_026119855.1 Campanula takesimana | reverse complement strand
CATGGCATTAGGAGGATGTTGTCTTAAAACAAATCTCCCACATTGATGTTTCGAGGCTTCACCTTTTGTGGAAAGCTCTTGCCACCTTTGCTGATACGCCCTTGTGCGTTCGAGTGCTCTTAACCTTTTCTCGTCGAGCAAGGCTAGTTGTTCATATCGACTTTGCATCCAGTCGACCTCGTTGACTTGATTTCGAGGAGGGACCCGTAGAGATGGGACTTCAAGTTCGATAGGGAGTACGGCTTCAGAATCATAGACCAATGCATAAAGATTCTCCTGTTGCGGATCGTATTGATGTGCGGTAGCCCCACAATGCTAATGGTAGCTTCTCGGGCCAATCCCTTCCTGTTGGGCCATTTTCTTGATGATGGTCTCGATGGTCTATTTGCTGCTTCGACTGCGCCATTGGCTTGGGGCCCGGTAAGGAGATGACTTGTGCTTGGTGATCTTGTATTCTACCAAAAGTGCATCCATTTCCTTCTCGAAGTGAGAGCCGTTGTCGGAAATGATTTCATGAGGCACGCCGTATCGGCACAATGATATTAATCTTTACAAATTCGGCCACTTTCTTGGCGTTGAGGGTCCGATAGGCTTGTGCTTCGACCCACTTTGTGAAGTAGTCGACTGCCACTAGGACGAATGACTGCCCATTGCTTCCGGCAGGATGAACTTTACCGATGATGTCTACCCCCCAACAAGAGAAAGGCCAAGGGTGGACTATGTTGTAAAGTTGTGAGGGTGAGCATGTTGCAGATTAGCGTGGAATGGAACTTGGCACACCTTTTGACTTTTCTCGATACAGTCTCGTTCCATAGTGCTCCAATAGTAACCAATGCGAAGTATCTTCTTGACTAGCATTAAAACCCATTCATGTGGGGTCCACATTCTCCTTCATGCACTTCACACATTATCTCTTGAGCTTCGGTCTCATTGGCGATAAGAGATTGATCCCGTCGTGGTGCCTTTTATAGACCGGTCCCAACCAAGTACGCTACCGAGAGGCTAACCTTTGCAGAGCTGCTTGAGACTTCTTATTGATGTTCTCGGGATAAGTGCCGTCTTTGAGGAAGTTCATGATATCCGAATACCACGGAGAGTTTGTTTGAACCTCGTTGATCTCGATACTCATGCAATATGCCGGACTTTTCCTTCGAGCAATTTTGAAAGGCTTCACCATTTTCCCTTTGGGCATTTCAACTAATGAAGCTATAGTGGCCAGTGCACATCAGCGAAGGATTCTTATCCCTTGGCAGGTAGTTGAAAGTGATCTCTTGGAATTGTTCAACCAGTTTTCAAGGTGCTGACCATACTGTTGGAGAGTCGGGTCTTGGGTTCGCCATTTACCCGATTGCTGATTGATAAGGAGCAAAGAGTCGCCGAACACTTCTAGTTTGTTCCGTGACGTTTCTTTCGAGAGCTGCTTCGAGCCCTGCTATGCATGCTTCGTACTCGGCAATGTTGTTGGTAGCTTCGAATTCCAGGCGTATGGCAATGGGAGTGTAGATGTCTTTTGGATCGACAAGCAATACCCCTATACCAAAAACCGTGTTTTATTGGCGGCGCCATCGAAAAAAAGTTGCCGCTTGTCTTCCTCGGTTGCAGTACAAATTAACATGCTCGTCGGGGAACTGTACATCTTCCCCCTTCACTTCGTCACACGGGAATTCGGCAAGCTGGTCACTGAACACTTTCCCCCTGACGGATTTTAGTGTGACGTAAGTGATATCATAGCCGGCGAGCATGAAGTACCATTTGGCTATTCTTGTTGACATGAAAGGCTCTCGAGAAGATGTAGCGGAGCGGGTCCACCTTTGCTACTAGCTTGATCGGAAAGGCTTCCATATAGTGTTTGAGCTTTGAGTGACCCAAACCAATGCTGCACATGACTTTTCTAAGAGATTAGTTCTTTTCGCCTCCTTGGAATCGGCGACTGACAAAATAAATGGCGTTCTCCCTTGTGGACTCTCGTTGCTCTTGTGCTAACATAGCCCCTAGGGCTTCATCATTGACAGTGAGATATAAAGCAACAGAGGTTTCTCCTTGTGCGGCGGAACTAGAATAGGAGGGTACGTCAAGTAATGCTTTACTTGATCGAAGGCTTCTTGGCACGCGTCGTCCATTCTAGAGCCACATTCTTCTTGAGTAGCTTGAAGATTGGCTAGCACATGGAAGTGAGTTGGTGCACAAACCGACTGATGTATTGTAGTCTTCCCATGAAACCTTTAATCTCTTTCTGCGTCTTTGGAGGAGGCATGTCAATGATTGCCTTGATTTTGGAGGGGTCTACTTCGATTCCCTTTCAGTGACCATATAACCAAGAACTTTTGCCTCGGATAACCCCGAATGTGCACTTTGCAGGTTGAGCCTCATCTTGTGTGACGAAGCCTTTCGAAGAACTTGCGGAGTTCGATTAGGTGTTGACCATCGGTTCCTTTGGAGTGAATGATCATGTCGTCCACATAGACCTCGATTTCTTTGTGAATCATATCGTGGAACAAGTCTGTCACGGCTCTTGGTAGGAAGCCCCAGCATTTCTTAACCCAAATGGCATGACTGTGTAGCAAAGGTACCCCACGGTGTTGTTGAGGCTGTCTTATGTTGACCTTCCTCGGCCAAAAGAATCTGATTGTACCCAGCGAACCCATCACGAATGAGCGAACCTCGTAGGCAGCAGTGGTCAGCAGGAGTCGACTAGCATGTCGATATTAGGAGTGGAAAAATCATCCTTTGGGGAAGCTTGTTTAAATCCCGGAAGTCTACAGAAACTCGAACTTGCCGTACGATACTCTTGCCTGACTTACCTCACAACAATGTGGCTAACCATGTCGGATACTCGATAACCTTGATGAAACCCACACTGAGGAGCTTCTCAATCTCTTCTCTTGACCTGCAGAGACCATTCTGCTTGATCTTTCTGAGCTTCTGCTTTACTGGCCTGGTACCTTCTCTGATCGGAATCCTGAGCTCCGCTACCTTTCTGTCTAAAACCCGGCATGTCTTTGTATGACCATGCGAACACATCCACGAACTCCCGTAGTAGTGCAGTCAATCTGTCTTTGTCGTCCCCCTTGAAGAAGCTTACAATCTTGGTTTCTTTTGGCTTCTTCTCGGTACCCAGATTAACAACATGCAATTCTTCGTCAGCCTTTGGACCATTCTCGCCACGACTACGGACTTGTTGAGCAAGTTCATTTAAGTATGTTGTGTTTTCGTGGTCTATTTCATCATAATTTGAATCGTTATTAACTTGTTCTTAAGTTCATTATTAGTTAATTCATCATTTATGATGTTTGCCAATCTCAGGGTACTCAGAAATATCAAATTTTTCATTAGCAAAGAAAGGAAACACACGCTCGGCTATGGCCTCCAAATCCTCTTGGGTGAGGGTATTAGAGACACTCTCGGACTCGAAGGTAAGTGTGAGCTGCTCTTCCTTTGTTGCTGTGCGGGTATGCAACCCATTTCTTGGACTAAGAATCCTCGGATACCACGGGCCCTTTGTTGAATACCAATTGTTGATCGGCTCGGAGCTTGGCGGGATCTCACTGATAGTTTCGTTCATGATGACGGTGTCATGGATGGCGTTAACTTCGCATTCATTCATCATGGCAGCTCTTCAAACATGGAGGCTAAATCTGTCAGTTCTTCCCCCACGGTGATTTCTGTCTCGGACTCTATAGTCATCTCCTCCCCCACCATTCACGGGGCGACATGGGAGTGGTTCTCTGTCGGATATCTGGACCTCACATCGGAGAAGATTTCGAGGCCGGGCTTTTTGACACCTTTATGTTAACCCACGGCTCGGGAAAGATCATGTATGGAACGTCTTCCCCTTGGCGGACAAAATAACCAGTTCAACGTCTTGCGATAGGCCTTAGATTAGGGACTTCATACCTACGGCCTTCTTACGAGCTCGGGCCTTTTCGTTCTTGATCGCTTGTTCTTGTTTCAAGTCTTCTTTGGAAGGATCATACCCCAAACCGAAGGTGTTCTGACAAATGGGACTTGCAGGGATGTAGGATCCTTGCTGATATTTCCCTAAGCCTAAACCAGGGAAGTAGTCCATATTCCTCATCATGCGGAGGACTTTGTGATTGATGGGGGCCATGATCCGTTTCCCCTTTCTTTATCAATGGCGTTGATTGAGACCGCGGAGAGAGAGTGGAGCTGGTAGACCATGCTGAACTGGTGGACGGGCTCACCTTTTCTGTGGATAGTGATGTTTTCAGCCATTACGGTCACTATTTCATCACCATTTCGGATCTTGACACATTGGTGGAGAGTTGACGGTACGGCATTAGCACTGTGAATCCATGGTCGACCCAACAGTAAGTGAACGAGGCCGGGATATCAAGCACTTGGAATGGAACGGACATGACCATGCTCCCAAACTCAATGTCTATTTCGATCATCCCCATGACTGTACGGGCGGTGCTGTCATAACCTCGATTACTTGAGTAGAAGGCTTCAAATCGGAATCCTTAAGCCCAGTATGCCCATGATTCTACCAGGCATGAGATTGAGTGCGGAACCACCGTCCACTAAGACTCTTGAGACGGGCCTCCCCCTTGCTCGTACCTTGAGGTAAATAGCTTTGTTGTGGTCGGAACCAAATGGTGGAAGGTCCATATCAGCAAAGGTGATGACGTTGCCAAAGTGAATGTGACCAATCATTGCCGTGAGGTCCTCGGGAGAAGTATCGGGAGAGACTGATGTATCATCGAGATTGCGGATGACAAGATCTCGGTGTTCTTTGAGGATGCAATGAGGTCCAAATAAAGATGTGGCTTGAGTTTTCTTGAGTTGGACAAGTAGAGGATCTTCGGGAGCGTTGTGAGCTTGCGGCCTTTGAGAAGAGGAGCTCGGTGTGGAAGTGGAAGGGTTGCTTGCTATGACTCGACCGGATCGAGTTAGCATGTTGACGTTCCCATCTTGCTTCTTTTTCCTATTCTCTAGTACTTCCCTCATTACTTCATCGTAAGTCACTACATAACAAGAATTGTCAAGTTATTCATAACATTGGGCCCCCATTCACAATTGGGATTGAATGGGTGGTCCCCTCGAGTTCTCCTATCTCTATTACATTGACATGCTGTCATTAGTCACTACAAATTCTTCTTATCTATGAGATCTTGAATGACATTGCGGAGAACGAAGCATTCCTCGGTGGTGTGGCACTATATTGGTGGTAGCCACAATACTTGTGGGAGCATGATTGGGGTGGACCGTCTTGGTTGGTACCCTTGCACGGGTGTGACTTGACCCTTTGCCTTGAGGACCTCGAACACTTCGGTTGAGTCATGCCTTGGAGAGGCGTGTAGACACGCTCACTTCGGGACTTCTTCCCTTGAGGTGGAGGAACTTTTTGTAATCCCCTTGTCAATAGTGACGGCGTTGACCGAGGCCTCTTTTGTGGAGTTGGAAGCGGCCTTGTAGCGGTAAGTAGGAGTGGTCTTCTTAATCTCCTTGAGCAAGTCATCCATGCGTACCCCCGCCTCATACATTTGGGAGAAGTCGGAGTAGCAAGCCCCACTTAGGTGAGTGCGGAGATCAATCTTGAGACACTTGAGAAATATGTCCATTTCTCTTTTGTGTTCGGCCTCTCAACAATTCAGAGAGTTTGTCATTCCATCTCCTTGTGAAGTCGATGAAGGACTCATTGTCTCATTGAGTAGTGTTTCTCTAGCTCTTTCCTTGTGGGCCGGTGAGTGGTGTTGCCTTGGTATTGGTTCTTGAAGGCAAGCATGGCGGAGTCCCAATCAAGACGGACAGTGAGCGGGAGAGTAGATTACCATCTTTTGCCGCCCCCCCTCGAGAGTGAGAGGAAAGCATTGAGCCATCACCTTGGTGGAGACCTTCTTTGGAACCATTGCCCAAATATAAGTCTCAATGTGAGCCATAGGACAAGAGTTGCCCTTGAATTTGCTTATGTGGGGCATCTTGAACTTATCGGGAAGAGCGGCCATAGTACTCATGAGGAGGATGATTGATAAAGGCTTGTGTCGGAGCCTTTCCCCATGTTGAGCCCATTGAATTTTTAGTCGACGTAGGCCATGATAGAATCCACCATTTGGGCTCATTGTTCTCGGAACTTGGTTCCCCCATTTTCTTGGTGCGGGTGTTGACATAAGGACTCTTGAACAAAACCTCGGTCCATTCGGATTCATCATCATTGTTCTTGTTCTTTCCCTGGCAAGGTTGGTGACCTTTTCTTTCATTAGCTTCATTTCGGCCTCGTGGGCCTCCCTTTGGCTTGTCGAGGTGGGATTGCCAAATGTCGTCTTTGCTTTGTGCCTCTTTGTTAAGGGTGGAGATTTGCTCTTGGAGGAGTTGGACCATGGTTGAGAGCTGTTCGAGAGACATGTGTTGCTGCTTGCCGGTCATGGTTGATGTTGGAGCTGTTGGAGTGATCTCTTCACGACTAACCGATTTGCTGAATCCCGGTAGACTTTGTAAGTACCATTGAACCTATATTGCAGAAGAGGCCCTTGTCAGTCTTGAGTAACACTTGCGGTCCATGAAGAGGCTTAGAACACACAGTTGGGCACACGACTCGAACCACATAAGAAAAGACCCTCTTTTTTTTTTTTTTTTTTATAAGTCGGGGGAATGAATCCTTTTGGGGTTTCTAAGAAAATAATGGAATCGTCACACTAGTATATAGACCATCTCGCGGTCCCATATACTCATCGGATTCCATCGCGCTTGTGAATCCTACATGTATCGGGATTAAACTAAATTAATGTAGTAAAGCATACATGCGGGGACGGATTTTTATTTTCGTCCAAAATAACCACTTTTGGGGACGGATTTTTTATTGCGTCCATTTCAAACAAGTTGGCATGTATGATTTGAAGACATTAGTTTAGGAAATCTCGGTACATGGAAACCGACTTGAGTCACGGAGTGTTAGACCCTAACTAGAATTGTGTGTTTGTGCTCGGCTTGAATATGAGGCTCAAAGGTCACCCCGGCATGTAGTCTTGAACTACGCCACGGGCTGAGGTTTACCGCTTCGAAAGAGCCAAGGTCTGGTGAGCTTGAAACTTTTTAGACGGCCTCGACGGGTTGGGGTTGGACTTGTGCGACTCGATAGTGAGCAGTTAATAGGAATATGTGCATGTTAGTGTGAGGTCTAACAAGTGACAAAAAAAATTTATTATTTTTTTTTTTTGAAAAGAAAGAAAAACACACAAAACACATAAGCACATAAAATTACAACTCCCGAACACCCGTGTGACCGGTAAATAAAACACAAAATTAAAACAGTCCGAGGGTTCAATTCTGTTCTGATGCAGGCAACTGTGCCCACACCCACGTTCTGCTCAGTCACTGAAACCTGTTTCTGTTCTGGAAACCAACCAGAAGTGTGCGCCTCTGAGTGCTGATGTGGGACGCGCGGCATGGCGCAATGCTTATGGGAGGCGCGCGCTTCTGGGGAACACCTGTCAGAATGTCAGACTTTGGACTCAGGGATTGCCCTGATCCCATGTTCATATTGTAACCCTGCAGAAGTGATTAGTGCAGAATAACAGAAGAAGAAGATGAAGAACATGAAGAAGTGGGCGATTCTGGTTCTTGATGCGGGATGCGCGCGCCTTAGGCTTGAAAGGCCAGACGCGCGCGCCTCCCCCATCAGGAAACAGAATGCCCAGAAAAGATGTAGATTTCGATCAGAATGCAAGTTTAACCCTCAAATAGCATTCCCCAGCAGAGTCGCCACTGTAGATACCCCGGGGAACCACGGCTTTAGGCTGGAGCGGTGAATTATCCTAGGATGTCTAACTTGTTTTTAGAGTCGCCACCTATGTTTTGAGGAACATAAGAAAAACCTATAGATTGTAGCCTAAGTTTGATTACGAAAACATAGATTCTTTGTTTTGAGGTTCGGGGGTTAGATTACGAGATGGGAAGTACCGAAACACCCATCTCGCCCAACTAAAGTTGGTCTTGCTTGATCAAAATATACATGAATGAAAATGTTCTTCTTCTTCTTCTTTAAGTCATGAAAAGGGGGGATTTAAAATAGGATTTGGAAATGTAGGAGATGACTCCTTAACCAACCTCAATGAGATGAGGTGATCATTAGAGTCATGTCCCAAAATGATTTGGGTGATTGCACATTTGATTAAAGTAAAAAGAGAGAGGAGATGAATTAGAAAGGAAGGAAAAGATGGACTTTTATCTACAATTTGAAGACCTTCAAATATTTCTTGATGAAATCCTTGGAGAACCTTTAGAAAGTGATTTGGTATAGTTTTTGTAAGTTCAATTTCGGTCTAAGTCTTCGATCCTTGAAAATGGAGGTAAAGAGAGGTTTTTATAGGTGAAAGAGGGTGTTCTGGTGCCAAAACTCAGTCACCAAGAAATCCTTCCCGGGAAAATCTTGAATTGAGCAAGGGAGGGAATCCTGGCCAGAAATCTGTAACTGACGCCCAGAGGCGCGCGCTTCCTGCTTTGGGGGCGGGAGGCGCGCGCGCCTGGCTCCTCCTGTCGGAGGCGCGCGACTCAGAGAAGGCAATTTTGACAGAAATGGACTAGAAAGTCAGCCCTGTCATTCAGTTTTAGTCCCTGGACTTAACGAAGTCAGTCAGGAACTTAACGGAAGTGACAGAAAACTAACGAGAAACACTTAAAATGGGGAGAAACACAAAATCAAATGTGCAATCGGGGTGAGCGGTCCAAGGCGGGGTGTCTACACCCTCTCCTCAGAATAACACACGAAAATACTCTCTGGTATTTTTCCTCTCTGTTTCTATTCTAAAAGTTCTAGTTTTGTGTTGTAACGGCGGTGAGATTCAGGCGACTGAGATAGGAACGAAGTTGATCCCGTACCTACTGTGAAACCGTTCTTGGTAGTGTTCTGTGATTGTTTCATCCTCAGAAGAATTTCCTGTACCCAAAGCAGCACCAGTAGGGGGCAATAATTCTTTTTCGGGCAGTCTTCTCAAAAGGCGACTCGATCTGATTGTAAGTTGTTCTAACTCTTTTTTCTATTTCTGTTTATTCTACTTTTACTATTGTTCTTGTTGGATCTGTTTGCTATTGGCTTAATTAATCATTACTGTTCTTGCATGATCTGCTCCTGATTAAATCGTAATTAATCTGTTGCTGCTACTGTTCTATATTCCAATAGTCTAAGAAGAATTAGCATCATGTCTGGTTCAAGTAATGTTGCTGCTCCATTCAATTCCCTTGTTGACACTTCAGACCTGCCAGAGAAGTTCGCCGGTAAGAACTTTAAGCGCTGGCACGAAAGCATGAAGATTTGGTTGTCAATCAAGGGAATGACTGGTATGCTAACTGATAAGTACCCTGCCATTGATGAGAAGGACCCTGCAATAGTGAAGGCTGCCGAACAGTGGAGGGAGAGGGATGATGTTGTTCGAGGATGCATTCTTTCGGCTTTGTCGAATGTGCTCTTTGATATGTATTGTTCCGCCCTCCTCACTGCTAGATCGCTATGGGAAACGCTTAACACAAAGTATAACACTGACGATGTTGGTGTTGAAAACTATTGTGTGTCTAAGTTCCTGAAGTATCATATGGTTGATGGGAAATCTGTTACTGATCAAGTGCATGAATTCCAGATCATATTGCAATCACTCAGGATGGGGCTATGGGCTATGCAACTTCCTGAGAAGTTCGTAGTCATGTCAATCATTGAGAAGTTTTCTCGTTCTTGGGAGGAATTCGGTATGTCTCTCAAGCACCGTACAGGAAGCTTGACACTCAATGACTTGATGAATGCAATATCGATCCAGGAAGTGCACCATAGTGACGGTGTTAGCTTACCTGTGGAGGCTAAAGCCAATGTGATCACTGCTAATAAGAACAAGAGGAAGTTTGAGAAATCTGGCTCTAAGGATAATAATGATAAGCTGAAACCTAATAAACATGTCCAGAAAAAGCCAAAAGAAAACAAAACCTGCTGGAATTGTGGAACAGTTGGACACTTTTCTAGGGACTGCCCTAAAAAAAGAAAAGTGGGACAAAGCTATATTGGTCAATGACAGGTGAACATGGTTATTGGACCATCTGATGGTGTTGATCCTGTTGATGGTGTAACCCCGCCTGAAGTTGATGCTCTCACCAGCGATATTACCAAGTATGTAACCTCTAATCCTGAAATCTTTACTGTTTATGAACCCAACGAGTGTTGATATATACTCGGGTAAATGTGCATGTTTGAGCTGATAAATTGCTAGTTGTGTCTTACCAGCCTGAACGTGGGAGATCGGTGACGATGGGGAATTCTAGTGCTGCAAAAGTGCTTGGGACTGGACGCGTGGACCTGAAGTTTCCTAATGGGCGCATTCTGACCTTGCAACAAGTGCATCACGTTCCTGACATTTAAATGTAATAGGGTTATTATTTTGGATTCTGGTAGTTTTATAGGAAAAGGTTATGCTTCGGATGGTTTATTTAAAATTAGAGTTGATAGTGATTTTAGTACTCAGATTAATAATAGTTTTATTGATTATCCCGTTTCTTATTCAATTGAATCTTCATATGTGTGGCATGGTCGTTTAGGACATATAAATCTTGATTCTGTGAAAATAATGATGAACTTAGATATTATTCCTAAGCATGCTATTGATAAAATTTCTAAATGTCATGTATGTGTTGAAGCTAAATCTGTTAGAAGGCCGTGTCAATCTGTTACAAGAAACACAGAAATGCTAGATTTAGTTCATACTGATATTTGTGAATTTAATGGCGTGTTGACCAAAGATAAAAAGAAATACTTTATCACTTTCATTGATGAATGTAGTAGGTACTGTTATGTTTACTTACTAAATGGTAAAGATGAGGCACTGGAAAAATTCATTATATTTAAAAATGAAGCAGAAAATCAAACTGGCAAGAAACTTAAACGGTTAAGATCTGATAGAGGAGGCGAATATGAGTCTAACCCTTCTCGCGTTATTGCCAAGAAAATGGCATAGTTCATGAAGAAACTCCTCATTACACACCTCAATCTAATGGTATTGCAGAACGTAAAAATAGAACCTTTAAAGATATGATCAAAAGTCTACTAATAAGTTCGTGATTGCCTAAGTATATGTGGGGAGAAGCTTTGAATACGGCTTTCCATATTCTGAATAGAGTTCCTCCTAAACATAAGGCAGAAAGTCCATTTGAACTTTGGAAAGGTAGAAAGACAAGATTGAAATACTTAAAGCGTGGGGGTACCTTGCTAAGGTACTTGTCCCTGAACACAAAAGGAAGAAGCTTGGACCTAAAACTGTTGATGCAACCTTTATAGGATATTCTGAAACAAGCTATTCATTGAGATTTTTTATCATCAAATCTGAAATCTCTGGCATGAATGTAAACTCAATTGTTGAGTTACGTGATGCGACATTTTATGAGGATGTGTTTCCAATAAAGGACGAACTTCCTAGAGAATCAACCACTAACACAAGTTCGATTCCTGCTCAAGTGGAAGTGTAGATACCCCGGGCGGAGCCCACGGCTTTAGGCTAGAGCGCGCGGGTTCTGATCCTAGGATGTCTAACTTGTTTTTAGAGTCGCCACCTATGTTTTGAGGAACATAAGAAAAACCTATTGATTATTGCCTAAGTTTGATTACGAAAACAGAGATTCTTTGTTTTGAGGTTCGGGGGTTAGATTACGAGATGGGAAGTACCGAAACACCCATCTCGCCCAACTAAAGTTGGTCTTGCTTGATCAAAATCTACATGAATGATAACGTTCTTCTTCTTCTTCTTTAAGTCATAAAAGGGGGGTTTTAAAATAGAGTTTGGAATGTAGGAGATAACTCCTTAACCAACCTCAATGAGATGAGGTGATCATTAGAGTCATGTCCCAAAATGATTTGGGTGATTGCACATTTGATTAGAGTAAAAGAGAGAGAGGAGATGAAGTAGAAAAGAAAGGAAAAGATGGACTTTTACCTACAATTTGAAGACCTTCAAATATTGCTTGATGAGATCCTTGGAGAACATTTAGAAAGTGGTTTTGGTATAGTTTTTGTAAGTTCAATTTTCGGTCTTTGAAAATGGAGGTAAAGGGAGGTTTTTATAGGTGAAAGAGGGGTGTTTTTGGTGCCAAAACTCAGTCACCAAGAAATCCTTCCTGGGCAAAATCCTGTAAATTGAGCAAGGGAGAGAATCCTGACCAGAAATCTGTAACTGACGCCCAGAGGCGCGCGCTTCCTTCTTTAGGGGCGGGAGGCGCGCGCGCCTGGCTCCTCCTATCGGAGACGCGCGACTCAGAGAAGGCTATTTTGACAGAATGGACTAGAAAGTCAGCCCTGTCATTCAGTTTAGTCCCTAGACTTAACGAAGTCAGTCAGGAACTTAACGGAAGTGACAGAAACTAACGAGAAACACTTAAAATGGGGAGAAACACAAGATCAAATGTGCAATCGGGGTGAGCGGTCCAAGGCGGGGTGTCTACAGAGCCCCTCGGCGACGTGGATTGCAAAGCAAAACGCGTCGACGAAAGTTAAAAACCCGCCGAGGACATCACCAAGAAAAAAAGCAAAGACTCGATGAAAGCAAGAATTTGAAATTGCGAGAGAGAGTGGTGCGTTCCCTGTGTGAGCGGATTTTGTTGATAGAGGGGGTGGCATGATTCGTTAGGTGAACCTGCCGGCTGAATATCTTGAATGAGGCCGTTAGTGAACCTTTTGAATGAGGCCGTTAGTGAACCTTTGAGGACGAATCCGTTAGTGAAATCCGTTGATGAGGCCGTTAGTGAACCTTTGAGGACAAATCCGTTAGTGAGATTCGTTGATGAGGCCGTTGGTGAACCTTTGGAGAGGCCGTTAGTGAACCTTTGAGGACGAATCCGTTAGTGAAATCCGTTGATGAGGCCGTTAGTGAAATCCGTTGATGGGAACAGCGCGCGTCCGGGCCTCATTATGGGACGCGCGCGCCTCGGATAAGTATGTCGGGGGGTGCGCGCCTGGCGCATAAGTTCAACATATTTAAACAGGTTGTTCGCTGTTTTCGGCCAGTTTTCAAAAATTTGAAGAACCCTCCAAATTCCAAGCCCAATTTTCGTAGAGAAATTACCCCAAAACACTTTCTTGCTGCTCTAGGATCAATTCCGTCACAGAAACGATGTCGGATCATCAACAATCACCTCCGTTCGAGATGCCACAAGGCGAGGAGCCCGAAATTGGGGTTGAAGCTATGGACCCGAGTTTGCTTACTTTCCGGCCTCATACCCACATTTCTCACTTCGTGACTTCGGGTTTGGTAAGAATGCCTCATCTTTCTTGTCGATTTCGGATTTCATGAAGTTCCGTTTTCTTTACCCGAAATATTGCTGCAGCAGATTTATTGATCATTCTTTGCATGCTGTTTGTTGCTGCTGATTTGTTGTAAGAAACATGTTGGGGTGCCCATTTTAATGTTCACATACTTGCTTGTACATTGTTCTGCCATTGAAATCTCTATGTTGAGTTCATCCGTTTTCTAGAAGTCATGCTGATGAAATTTTTGCTGTTCCTCTTTCCTTTCAGGAGTGGACCCGTCTGACAGAGATTCGCGGTGGGGCTCATGGGCCCATATCTATATGGAAGAGGTTGCCTGAGAATGTTCGGGCCCGAGTCACAGGGACTCATTTTGGTCTTTTTGTCACTAGCCTCCCAGCTTTGAAGAATGACCCCGATGTGGTCCAGGCGTTGAGGGAAAGATGGTGGGACACCACCCATACCTTCCATTTACCCATGGGCGAGGTGACTATGACGCCTACCGACTTCACAGCTTTGACGGGCTTGCCGTTCATGGGGATGCCTGTCCCTTTTGGTTTGAGAGGGGCCGCTCGGACTCCGGACGAGTTACTGGCTTTGGTTGACTGCCGGTTCGAGGTTAAGAATTCTCGAGTGATATGGGGGCGAATCCGGGCTTATCTCAGCATCTTGATGACTGAGGCTTGAGGTGTTGCTGCTGATCGGGTTGATGTCGTGGCCCGTTGCTTCATTTGGTACTTGTTATCCCATACTCTGTTTGCCAACGGGGGATCTTCGGCCTCTTTGGCTCTGCTTGACTTGTTAGTGGACTTGGACCAGATCGGCCAGTATAACTGGGGCACAGCGGGCTTAGCTGCTTGTTACCACGGCATGGATTTGACCAGCCGCTCGACCACCAGCTCTGTTACGGGCTTCAGCTTGCTGTGGGAGGTATACCACTTACTGTCCCTTTTATATTCTCCTTGCCTTGGTCATAACTGCCTTTTCCGTTGATTGTCATTAACTTTGTTTCTGCCTCTTGTCTACAGCTTTGGGCTTTTGCTATCCTGAATCTGAGGGATTTCAAGATTGCCAAGGAAGGCCAGCCCCAGTATCCGGACTGTGCACGGTGGGCGTATAAAGAGAGGAATGTGAAGACTGGCACGAACCCCATTAGTCTTACTTCGGCCCGACGGCACTTGGACACCCTGAGGCCTGAGTCTGTTGCCTTCTGTTTGTATCCGTGGAGATCAGTTCAGCACTGGTTTGAGCATACTCTTATTCCTACCCGTTCTCGGCTTTTGATGAGTTCGGGTGAGTGCATGGCTCTGTATTTGGGGGACAGAGTGTTCTGGCAGCACGGTACCCAGGTGACAGAATTTTATACTCCTCCTCGTCCTGCAGTTCCAGACGTTCCTCCTTTTTGCCCTCGTAATTGGAGGTCGCTTTCAGAGGCTGATCGCGCAGCATACATGGTAGGGGTTGATGCCGTCCCTTATATTCACTTGGATCAGGATTATGGCCTCTTCAGGGAGAACAACTTGATGCAAGGCTTCATGTTTGCTGATCCGAGGAGATCACAGGCTGCTCCTTCGACCTCCGCTCGGTTTTATACTACCGGTGCCGGGTATTGTTTTGATCCTCCTTTGCCTCCTCCTTATTACACTTATTCCAACTTCGGGGTCTTTGAGGAGCAGAGGGAGATTGTTCCCGAGGATATGTCACCGGAGAGAGAGCCTCCCGCTCAGGCTGCTGTGGTATGTTTTTCTGACCATCTTTGCATTTCTCAGTTCCAGTTTTGTTTTTCTGCCCTTTGTATTGATGTAATTTCCTTTTCCTGTTCTTTGTTGCAACAGGTGCCTGCGGCTGCTTATAGGCACTTGGGTAGGCAGAACAAAGGGATAGGCGGAGGCTCCGTCAGCTGGAGGAGAGGGTGCTGGAGCTGTGTAGGGCTATTGCTGCCATGACTAGAGGTGCTGCTGGTGCTGTCTCTGGTGCTGCGAGAGGAGCTGCCCGAGGTGCTCGGGGCATGGGGCGAGGCTGCAGGGATGCTGCACTGGAAATTGATGAGGCTGTCTCTTCAGCGAGGCAGTCGTTGAGCAGGAGTCTGAGCCATGGAGGTAGCCATAGTAGAAGTCTGAGCCGAGAAGGTAGCCAGAGCCAGGGTGGCGCCAGTTCATCAGGGAGAGCTGCCAAGAAGACCCATCCTGATGTTGTGATTGAGACATCTGAGTCTGAGGATGATGATGACGATGATGATGATGAGGATGATGATGATGAGGATGATGATGATGATGATGAGGAGGAGGAGACCGAGAGCGGCAGCAGGGGGTGAGCACAGTGCTGGTGATGATGTGCCCGAGCTGTTGTGGCTGAGGGGATGAGGGATTGAAACACTTTTACTTTTGCCTGTAATAACATTTAACATGTATTTACAATCCTATTTATCTTACTACTCATCTTATGTTCTATTAGCGACTCGATCTTAGATGTCGACTCTTTACAAACAAATGTGTGCCCAAAGGATGCTTGTTGTCGATGCTTGAACTCCTTTTTGTTGCTGGGATTTGATTTTGCTGCAGGTTGGATATGTTGAAGTGCTTGGGTTCTATTCTGAACTGACATTCCTGTTTCTGTCTGAACTGCTGTCAAAGGCGCGCGCGTCGGGCCTTGCTTGTGGGAGGCGCGCGCGTTGTGCAGCCTTGGTCGGAGGCGCGCGCTTCTGGCCTGCTGAATTACAGCCCCTTTCTTTTTCTGATCAGAATGTTCCAACAGCTATAAATTTTGAACCATTTTCGACCAGAATGGTCACACAGCATTCTTTTGCAAACACTTTCTCCTCCTAAACCACGAAATTCTTGTCATAATGGCCCCAATGACTTTCTCCTTTGAAGTTAAGGTTTCCGTCCCCGAGGGTGAGAAGTCCGTTCCAATGGTGAACGCCGTTCCTGCTGTGGGGTCCGTCCCGATGGTGGAGAAGCGTCCGAGCGTTTTTTATCGTTTGGGAAGGCCCAATGACGATGTTGTTGACCCCGTGAGACCGGTGGTTCATGTGCGGGACTATAGACCCCGTCATTTTCCCAAGAAGAAGAAAGGTAAGGGAAATTCCTCCTATGTGTGGAAGCGTCCCATGGTTGTCCCCGCTAAGGCTCCGTTTGATAAGGGTAAAGGGAAAGCCGTTGATGAAGCTCCGTCCCGTCCTAGCGTTTTCTCCCGTCTTGGCGGTCCCAAAAATATTCCGTCCCCATCCAAGAAGACTAAAGGACATAAAAAGAAGCAATGGGTTCCCAAACCTAAGAAAGATTAGATTTTTCTTTGTACCCCAAGAGATTGCAATTAGACCACTTTGTTTTAGGATTTAATATTTTGATGTCTTTTGTTGCTCAATAAATCCGTTGTAATGGCTTGAATAATTCATTGAATGAATAAAAATTGCATTTTGTTATTTGAAGTGAATTGGGTATTTTTGATATGTTTTAGACCGCACCCGAAGGTTGCCTACGTTCCTCCAGTTGGGAGGCTCAGGTCTCCGTAGTTCAAACAAACAAAGACCATTTTTTTTTTTTTTTTGTGTGCACCCTGTTTTTTGCCTAGATCGCCCTTGTGCGTTCGAGTGCTCTTAGCCTTTTCTCGTCGAGTAAGGCTAGCTGTTCATATCGACTTTGCATCCAGTCGACCTCGTTGACTTGATTCTCGAGGAGGACCCATAGAGATGGGACTCTAAGTTCGATTGGGAGTACGGCTTCAGAACCATAGACTAATGCATACGGAGTTTCTCCTGTCGCTGACCGTATTGATGTGCGGTAGCCCCACAATGTTAAGGGTAGCTTCTCGGGCCAATCCCTTCCTGTTGAGGTCATTTTCTTGACGATGGTCTCGATGGTCTTATTTGCTGCTTCAACCGCGCCATTTGCTTGGGGACGGTAAGGAGATGATTTGTGCTTGGTGATCTTGTATTCTACCAAGAGTGCATCCATTTCCTTCTCAAAGTGAGAGCCGTTGTCGGAAATGATTTCATGAGGCACGCCGTATCGGCACGTGATATTAATCTTTACAAATTCGGCCACTTTCTTGGCGTTGAGGGTCCGATAGGCTTGTGCTTCGACCCACTTTGTGAAGTAGTCGACGGCCACTAAGACGAATGACTGCCCGTTGCTCCCGGCAGGATGGACTTTACCGATGATGTCTATCCCCCAACAAGAGAAAGGCCAAGGTGTGACCATGTTGTAAAGTTGCGAGGGTGGAGCATGCTGCAGATTAGCATGGAATTGGCATTTGGCACACCTTTTAACTTTCTCGATACAGTCTCGTTCCATAGTGCTCCAATAGTAGCGAATGCGGAGTATCTTCTTGACTAGCATAAACCCATTCATGTGGGGTCCACACTCTCCTTCATGCACTTCACACATTATCTCTTGAGCTTCGGCCTCGTTGGCGCATAAGAGATTGATCCCGTCGTGGTGTCTTTTATAGACTCGGTCCCCAATCAGTACGTACCGAGAGGCTAGCCTTTGCAGAGTCGCTTGAGATTTCTTATTGCTATTCTCGGGATAAGTGCCATCTATGAGGAAATTCATGATATCTGAATACCAAGGAGAGTTTGTTTGGGCTTCGTTGATCTCGATATTCATGTAGTACGCCGGACTGTTCCTTCGGGCAATTTTGAAAGGTTTCACCATTTTTCCTTTGGGCATTTCGACTTGTTGATCAAATATATGTTTAGGACATAGAATTGCTTAATCCCAATCATAGCTATCACTTAGGATCCCCCAATTTTATTAGAACCATTATAAGGTACTCTTAGGATTCTTGGTGACCGGCACAGGTGTATTCCAACTCTTCAAACAAGGCAAACCAGCAAGAGGAAGCAAATCAGCAGACCAGTAAACTAGTTGCCGATCAACTTGATAAACAAGTTGCCGATCAACTTCATTCTCATCTTGCCGATAAAGAAAGATAGTCTGTACTGTCAGTCAGGTTACATCGTTTCACCTTAAAGTCAACCTTGCTGATTGTCCCTGTCCCTTCTTACTGTTTTATCTAAAAGTAGTTTACCTGCTCTGTAATGATTGCTGCGCCGTCTGACACATAGCTAGTTTTAGCTATACTCTGTCTCTACTTGCTTTTTGCAGGTAACCGGTTGAGACAAAGGGGTCTTTACCCATCAGACTTTTGCGAGCATGCGTGTACCACATATCTTCGCCATTAATGCTAAAGATACCGCATTTAATGCTCCTCAACTACCCAGCTGGATATTCAAATTGCAAGCCTTCCTCTACAAGACTCAAGACATTTACTCCTCTTATAAATAGTGGACTTGGAGCATTGAAGAAGGTTGGTGAAAATAGAGCATTGAAGAGAGTTGAATGTTTTTGAGTATTCATTGAAGACTCAAACATTCTGTGTCCATATAATCATTAGATCATTTAATAGGACATACACTTGTGCACCAACTCAAACAACATTGTTAGTATTCCCGAACTAGATTATATAAGGAATACGTTGTTTAAGTTTTTCACACACCCACCTGAGTGAGATAAGTTCTCTTGAACTTGCCGCTCAAATACACTTGGTCAGAATTGTTTTACGATCCATTAGAAATTTCTAGAACTTAGTCTTTGTATACCGGCAAAGCTGTGCTTGTAATAGACTAGAAAAATCTAATAGTACTCTTAACCCAAATCCAAGTTCTGACCAAACTTGGTAGAGGACGTAGCAGTATTTACACTGTGAACCTCTCCAAATCCCTGTGTCTCTGTTGCTTGCCTTATCATTGCCGGTTGAAATTCTATCACCGGCAGATTGCATTCGTTCTTACTGATTCATTGTAATTTCCATTGACCAATCTCTTGAAACTGCATTGAACTTTTAGAAACAACTTTGTGTTTAAACTAAGCTCTGAAAATCTTTTATACACTGATTTTGTGTGAGTTAAAACTAAGTCATATTTTACCCGCTGCGCTTACTGATAATAGTTTGCAAACTGATAAGTGACTTTGCATTTAAAAGTGTTTCTTTGTAAAAGTTTTAAAATAGGCTATTCCCCCCCCCTCTAGCCTATTTTCCTACCAATTGGGCCTAACAATTGGTATCAGAGCTAGGAATTTTGAAAGAAATTTCCAAGCTTTGCAGCTTGTATTGCCGATACCATGGCAGGAAAAATCATGCAGTCATTTAACATCACTACCATACCGTTGTTAAATGTCAACGAGTTTGGTGTCTGGAAATCTTGTATGATAAAGTATATGAACTCAATCGATGATCGGTTGATGAAGGTCATATAAGGTGGTACAATCATTCCTTTAAAAGTCTCAACCACCTATAGACCTATTCCCTCCACTCCGCTGACACAACATGCTGATCGTGACACTGAACAAGAAACCCATGTTCAGATTGAAGAAACCTTGGTCGAGAAACCAAGAGAGGAATGGACTGAGGATGACAAACTTTCAGCTGCCCTAGATGGAAAAGCATGCCACATTATTTCTTGTGGTTTGGACGACAAGCAATATAAACTCATTGACTTGTGCTCCACGGCTCAAGAATGCTGGAACAAGCTCCTTGCATACTTTGAAGGTGACGAGCAGGTAAAGGACAACAGACTCTATGATTGTATCGCTGAGTTTGAATCCTTCAAGAAACAAGATGGTGAATCACTAAGGAGTGCCTACGACAGATTCTGCGAGGTAAGTAATTTATGTGCTTCATTAGGAAAGATTTATACTATGAAAGACCTGAATATTCGTTTTCTAAGTTCTTTGGGAAATGAGTATCATACCAAGGTCACCGCTGTTAGAGAAGTGAGAGACTTGAACAAGACTTCTATTCAGAATCTTGTATCTAGTCTATTTCTGTATGAGAGAGAACTGCAAAAACTTAACGTTCTCGATAAAAATTTCAAAAACTTGTCTCTATCAGCTCAGTCACAGATATCCTTCCCTTCAAATAAATTCCCTCCTATAGATCCCCATCCTATACCCTGCAGCTCCAAAACCCCTGCAACTACCTCAGAACAGCCTATGAAGAAGACGAATTTGCCGCCTTCGCTAGGAATTACAAAAGGTTTAAGGACTTCAAAAGGATGCAAAAAGGAAACTACCAGCAACCAAAATCATTCACACCAACTTTTCAAAAACCAGCAAGTTACAACAAACCATCAACAAATGCTACCGACGGAAAGAACAACAAAGGTGATCTTGTTTGCTTCAACTGCAGAAAACCTGGTCACTTTGCTTCTAAATGTCCTCAACCAAAATATGAGTATGTAAGGAAGTCATTCAACAAGAGACATCCAAGTCTCGAAGCTTTGTTGCCGATGAAAGTACAGAAAAGGCCTTGCCGGTTTGGTGTGAAACTGATTCAGATGAAGATGCCGATGAAGATGAAGATGCCAATGTAAGCTTTGTCGCCCTAGACTTGGAAGATGCCGATACATCCACATTGCCGACTCCAGTCTACCGAGATCCATCCCCTCCAAGATCTCCAGTCAGAGAAGAAGCTACTGGAAGACCTCAACCACACTTCAAAGAGATTAGTGTCAAAGCAGAGAACCCAAATGGATACAGAGTTCATCAAGTGGGAACCTCTCTCTATGGTCAGTGTAACTCTATTCAATTCACTGCTATCAAACCTAAACCCTTACCAATGACCAGAAAATTCTCATTCACCGAGCATCCCAGCATTGCCAAAAGCTTATCTAAACCCATCTTTTCTCTACCTGACTTCTCTCCTAAACCTATTATCTCTGCCCCCAAAATTTTAGCTGATCCCTTTCCTGAAATATCCAAAGCTGAAATGGTAGAGACAATGGATGAACTTTTTATTGATCATGAGAAGCTGAGTAGCGTTCATAAAGTGATGGCTGCTGATTTCAATAGAATTTCTGCAGAGAATGACTTGCTTGTGTCTGAACTTAATGTTCTCAAAGGACATGAGCTTGAGTCTGTTCTTCTAAAGAAAGAAAACCTGGATCTCAAAAGCCAAGTAGCAGTATTGATAGCTCAGATCGAAGATCTTGTGAAAAGAAACAATCATCTCTCAAGGATTGTTGATTCTTACACAAAATCTAGAGTTGCTGTTGAAACAATCCTACAGACCCAAATGTCATATAAGGACCAATATGGGTTAGGATTTGATTCCAGCAGCAGTAGCTCTACTGAAACTTGTGCGATCGAGAAAAAGGATGAGAAAGTTTAATGTAGTCCTGTTAACTCAGTGCATAAGGATGCTAAGCCAATATACAGTGCTGTGGCAATGAAGTATCCTAAGAACCAGAACAAAAGGAATGGCAAGCACAAACAAAAATATGTTAAGGTTGCTGATACTGAGTCTGCCGATAACGGTATTCTTAGTGAATACATCAGCAGAGCTAGTACTGCCGGTCTAACCACATCTGCTGCCGATGGACAAGTACCTAATAAGGTAACTACCAAAGGTAAACAGAATGGAAAGAAAGGCAATACTAAAACCTTTAAACCTACTAAGTTTGTGCCTGCTCAATTCCCTAGTTCTGCCGATGCACTGACTAAACAGAATGATCTTCTACCAACTCCACAGCCTATCAATCAAGTGAGATGTTCTAATTGTTCTGATTATGGTCACAAGGCTCATGAATGCCTCTTGAAGCACCTATCTGGACCCACTGAGGTTACATCCTCTATGTTGGTGTTGTATGCTCTAGGCACGTTTTGTAAAACGATTAATGTTATTTATATATTAAAGATATTAAATGTTTGATTATTATATCCTTTGCATGTTTATTATAATAATCCCCATCCCTGATAATTATGATTAATTGTTAGTATAAGTTTAATGGATAATCATATGATGATTATGGTGTATGGGATACAATTAAACTTATGGGTATTTGTTGGAGACCAAATACTGGACTGACCCATATGAGATTTATGTCATGGTCACAATGTCATAATTAAGTCTCATATAGTTATATTACTGGAATCTTTAGACCTGAGATTATCACAGTCTTCCACTCGATGAACATTACGTTTGACATATTCAAACGTTACCCCTAATCGGGTAGCTATAAAGAATGTGATTGGCGTAATCGGATTCATGTAGGGAAAGGTAATAAATCAAGAAGGGATTTGTTCCTCGTAAGAGAGAGATGTCAAGCTTTGGCCACTCGAAGAATGGTGTTGATGAAATGCATCGCCGTGCTCAAATAAGATTTGTACTATCAATACATTCTGGATCGAGAAAGCATTGAACATTGTAAGTTGACCATTGACCATGGCTTACGTTCAATAGACATCGTGAAACAAAGAGATTGTAATATGTTCTATAAAGGATTCACGAACTTATACAAGTTATATTAATTGGGTAGTCATGATGGCTTGCTAGAGTCCGCTCATGATTTATGAGCACAAATGTGTGTGGGCTCATTGCCAACTTAATATAATCCTATGGGGTCACACACAAAAGGACGAATTGTTTAAAAGGCTAAAATCGGAATTCTGGTGGTGCTCGGCCGAGCACCTCATATGACTCGGCCGAGCATGGGAAATCAGAAGGTCAGATTTTCTGGAGCAAAGGTGCTCGGCCGAGCACCTTAAAGGACTCGGCCGAGCAGGCCCTGTTCGGGCCCAAAAACTGATTTCATGTTGTGACGGGTTTTAACCTATTTCTCCTAAACGGTTTAGGACTAATAAGTATATAAACCTCTAACAACGACCTAATCAGTATGTATTGATTCCATATCAATTAGATAGCCTCCGAGAGAGAGAAAAACAAGTTCTTCTTCTTCCTCAAGAACAAGAACATTGAATTTCCATATAGCCTTCAAAGTAGAAAGAGTTTCTATTGGGTCTAGCAATCCGGTTCAAGAATCGTTCTTGAAATTCGTTCGCGTGTGGATAAACATATAGGGCGTTGGCATCAACTCCTTCAAAGTTCGTGATCCAAGTTTTGCGGTCGTTCCTACGTTCGTGATTCGAAGAAGCGCGAAGAACAAAGATTGAAGATCTCAGAATTTTAAAGCTCCGTCACGGTTAGTGTTCTAAATTCATCTCCATATTAATTTAATCATCGTGATCGGATCTAGGCTTTTTGGGTTTATTCCGCTGTGCATGTTTGCTCAAAACCCAACAGTGGTATCAGAGCCCCGTTCAACATGATTATTTTAATAATAACATGTTAATGATATAATTGGATTATATGTTTTGGCATGCTATGTGAATTTGGATTCAAGATGTTTATGTGATCTGAGTTTTATGTTTGTATATGAGATATATTGAAATCATAAAATCGCACCGTTTAAATACGTTATGTGGGATCTACGATTGCAATAATAATTTGATTATTATGTTCCTTTAGATTATCAAAAATTAATTGGATTGATTTGTTGATGATCTTTGATTCATGAATAAATCGTTTATTCAAGGTTTTGATGAACATGATGATATGATCATTATGAACACCAAATCCTAAATGAATCGGGAAAGCAATCTTAGAATTAAAATTCGACAAGAAAATCTGTTCTGTTCGTGGTGCTCGGCCGAGCAGGCTATAAGACTCGGCCGAGCAGAGTCGTCAGAAGCAAAGGGTTTTCTGGAACACAGAGGAGCTCGGCCGAGCACCTTAGAGGACTCGGCCGAGCAGGTTGATTTTGGGCAAAATTTGTTTTTCAGATGGCTGGTTCTAGAAACCGTGTTTCCTGAGATTAAATGGCTTGTTTAAAATCACTTTGGATTGAATTTGTTTGTCAGATGGCTGGTTTGAGAAACCGTGTTTCCTGAAAACAAATATCAAGGTCAAAGTAATGAATTGATGGGACAAAAGAATTTAGAATCGAGTTACTTTATGTAAGGGATTGTGGATGCCTATTGGCTTAGTTTCGACCTTACATAGTTGTTTCTTCTAGTTTCTAAATTTGGTACGGGATTGTGGATGCCTTTTGGCTTAGTTTCGACCGTACAATCGTGCTCTCAATAATGTGTTAAAGAATTTATCCCCATAAATCAATCACCTGAAATCTTAATTTAATTAATGAGATTAGTTAAATTATTAACCGTTGCTTTATGTGTTTATATTATGTGACTATAAACATTGACCATGCTATATGTCATGAACCTTCTTTAAAATTTAAGTTCCGTACCAATCCATGATTAAAACACTTGTGAGTACGTGGGTAGTTTTGTGTGGGTTACGCCCTAGCGTAGGTGCATTGATTCTATCCATTTATGAGCAAGATGAGGAAACAGTGATTCCTATACGTTGAAAATGGTTTAACTTAATTAGGCTATCAAAACAGTTTTGGGCCTAAGGCACAGATGAGATTAAAACATGTTAGATATACGATATCTAAAATCTCATAAAAGATCTAAGAGTCATATACGATATGATTGACAAGGAGTTGTCTACCTAAATAACTTATTTTGAGCAGTCGTGCCCTAGCCGACTCAAAGTTAAGTGAAATATGGATCTTAGCCCATTCAAATTATATTATACATTGGATGTATATGAAGGTTATATAATTTAGTGGGAGTATTTGTAAAATACTATTAATTTAATATCTTTAATTAAGTTGGTACTTATATTTAATTATATGTTTGCATAATTGTAGATAATGGCTCAGAATACAAATTTATCACTGCGATCTATCCTTGAGAAGGAGAAACTTCAAGAAGATGGAGCTAACTATACGGATTGGATCCGTAGCCTTAGAATTGTTCTAAAGCATGAGGATAAGCTCTATATTCTTGATGAGCCCGTTCCTGAAGAAGAACCTGCTTCTAATGCACCCAAGGATGAGAGAAACGCCTACAAGAAACATGTGAATGATTCTCGTGAGGTGGGTTGTCTTATGCTTGCGGCCATGTGTTCAGAACTTCAGAAGATTCTTGAACACTTGGAAGCATATGACCTTGCTGCTACATTGAGAGATATGTTCCAAGAACAAGCAAGGCAAGAGAGGTTCGACACCATAGCTGCCCTAGTCTCATGCAAGATGAGCGAAGGACAGTCTGTGAGCCCTCATGTTTTGAAAATGAAGGCTTACTTTGAGAAACTAGAGAGGCTTGGCCATCCAATTGAGATTGAGTTGGCTACCGATTTTATTCTTAATTCATTGCCCAAAAGCTATAATCAGTTCGTCATGAACTTTAATATGCAAGGGATGGATAAGACTATGTCTGAATTGCATGGGATGCTTAAGCAGGCAGAAAAGAAAATCGGTAAAGAGACCGCTCCTGTACTCATTGTGTCTAAGGAAGGAAAGGGCCAAAAAGGCAAAGGAAAGGGTAAGGCAAAAGTTGTCAAACCCAAGATTAGCAAGGCAATTGTTGCCAAAGCTAATGTGGCTAAACCTGCTTCCCAAAAGGATGCAATTTGTTTCCACTGCAATGAGATTGGACATTGGAAACGAAATTGCAAGGTTTACAAGGAAGAGTTAAAGAAGAAGAAGAGTGGTGGGACTGCATCTACTTCAGGTATCTATGTTATAGATATTCTACTCTCTACTTCTAGCTCCTGGGTATTAGATACTGGATGTGGATCTCACATTTGTTTAAATGTGCAGGGACTAAGGAATAGAAGGCTACTTAAAGATGGCGAAGTGGACCTACGCGTGGGAAATGGAGCAAGAGTTGCTGCATTAGCCGTAGGAACATATGATGTCATTTTACCTAGCGGATTAATTCTTGTTTTGAACAATTGTTATTACGTTCCGGATTTAAGTAGAAATATTATTTCAATTTCTTGTTTGGATAATGAAGGTTTTAAGTTTCTTATTGAAAATAAGAAGTTTTCTATTTATTTAAATGATATGCTTTATTGTACTGCATGTTCATTTAATGGCCTTTATGTTCTTGATGTTGAAAATGGGAATAATGAGAATGTTTATAATGTAAATAAGAAATCCAAACCTAATGATGTAAATCATACTTATTTGTGGCATTGCCGTCTTGGTCATATTAATGAGAAGCGTATCTCAAAACTCCATGGGGACGGACTTCTAGATTCACATGATTTTGAATCATATGAAACTTGTGAGTCATGTTTACTTGGAAAGATGACTAAGGCACCTTTTACTAAGAGTAGTGAAAGGGCTAATGACTTATTGGCCCTCATACATACTGATGTGTGTGGACCAATGAGTTGCAATGCTAGGGGAGGATATCAATACTTCATAACTTTTACTGATGATTTTAGTAGATATGGCTATGTCTACTTAATGAAACATAAAAGTGAATCTTTTGAGATATTTAGAATATTTCAAAATGAAGTACAAAATCAACTTGGCAAAACTATTAAAGCACTTCGATCAGATCGTGGTGGAGAATATTTAAGCCAAGAATTTGACAATCATCTGAAAGATTGTGGAATTGTTTCACAATTAACTCCACCTGGGACACCACAATGGAATGGTGTGTCCGAACGGAGAAATAGGACTTTATTGGATATGGTCCGCTCCATGATGAGTCAAGTTAATCTTCCTTTAACCTTTTGGGGACATGCACTAGAAACTGCTGCACTAACACTAAATAATGTTCCAACAAAATCTGTTCCAAAGACTCCACATGAGATGTAGACTGGAAGAAAACCTAGTTTGTCTTTCATGAAGATTTGGGGTTGTGAAGCATTTGTTAAGAAGCTCATATCTGACAAACTCACACCTAAATCTGATAAATGTATTTTCGTTGGTTACCCTAAGGAAACTAAGGGTTATTACTTTTACAACCGCACGGAAAACTAAGTGTTTGTTGCCCGTCATGGTACCTTTCTAGAGAAAGAGTTTCTCTCCAAAGGAATTAGTGGAAGTAAAATTAATCTCAAAGAAATTCGAGAACCCGAAAATTACATGGAACAAATGTTGGATCTGAACAAGTTTCACAAAGAGTTATGGAACCTACTCAGAATACTCAAGTTCCTCGCAGAACTGGTAGGGTGCGATCTGAACCTGAGAGATATGGATTTCTCATGACGGATAGCAATGAAGTAGAAGTCATAGTTGATGACGAACCTACTTCCTACCAAGAAGCGATGTCCGCTCCTGATTCAGATAAATGGCTTGGAGCCATGGAATCTGAAATTAAATCCATGTATGATAATCAAGTTTGGAACTTGATTGATGCGCCCGAAGGGTGTAAAAACCATAGGATGCAAATGGGTTTTTCAAAAAGAAAACTGACATGGATGGAAAGGTGCATACTTATAAAGCTAGACTTGTAGTGAAAGGCTATAGGCAGATTCATGGTATCGACTATGATGAAACCTTTTCGCCCGTAGCAATGATCAAGTCTATAAGAATTTTACTTGCCATAGCCGCATATTTGACTATGAGATATGGCAAATGGATGTCAAAACAGCGTTCCTTAACGGGAACTTACTTGAGGATGTTTACATGACAACAACCTGAAGGTTTTGTAATTCCAGAAAATTCTAACAAAGTATGCAATTGCAACGATCCATTTATGGATTGAAGCAAGCTCTAGGAGTTGGAATCTTCGATTTGATGAATCGGTCAAGAGTTTTTGGCTTCATCAAGAACGAAGATGAACCTTGCGTTTACAAGAGATTAGTGGGAGCGTAGTATTATTTCTGGTACTATATGTTGATGACATATTGATCATAGGAAAACGACATTCCCGCCCTACAGTCTGTAAAGACTTGGTTAGGAAAGTGTTTTCTCTATGAAATATATGGGAGAAGCCGCTTATATCCTTGGCATTAGGATCTATCGTGATAGATCCAAGAAATTGATTGGTTTAGTCAAGATACATATATTGACAAAGTTCTTAAGAGATTCTGCACGGAAAACTCTAAGAGAGGAAATTTGCCAGTGGGACATGGCATAACTCTAAGCAAGAATCAGTGTCCTAAGACAACTGATGAGCATAAGAGAATGATTGGGATTCCATATGCTTCCGCAATGGATCAATCATGTATGCCATGATATGTACTAGACCAGATGTCTCGTATGCTTTACGCATGACGAGTAGATACCAATCAAATCCTGGTGAAAATCATTGGATTGCAGTCAAGACGATTCTAAGTGTACTTGCGAAGGACTAAAGATTCGTTCTTGGTGTATGGGAGTGTGGAAGGTGATCTTTTGTAAGTGGTTACACAGATGCAAGCTTCCAAACCGACAAGGATGATTTTAGATCGCAATCTGGATTTGTATTTGTGCTTAATGGAGTGCTGTTAGCTGGAAGAGTTCTAAGCAAAGTACTGTCGCTGATTCTACAACGGAGCTGAGTATATTGCTGCATCCGATGCTGCTAAAGAAGCTGTTTGGATCAAGAAGTTCATAACTGAACTAGAGGTAGTTTCCTAGCATTGCTGATCCAATAGACCTTTATTGTGATAATAATGGTGCTATTGCTCAAGCAAGGGAACCAAGAAACAATCAGAAGTCCAAACACATACTAGGCGTTACCATGTCATTCGAGAAATCATTAACAGGGGTGACGTGAATATATGCAGAGTACCGACTGATGATAACATTGCCGACCCATTGACAAAGGGGTCTTCCACAAGCAAAGCATGATGGTCATGTTAGGTCTATGGGTATTCGATACATTAATTAGGCCTAGTGCAAGTGGGAGATTGTTGGTGTTGTATGCTCTAGGCACGTTTGTAAAACGATTAATGTTATTTATATATTAAAGATATTAGATGTTTGATATTATATCCTTTGCATGTTTATTATAATAATCCCCGTCCCGATAATTATGATTAATTGTTAGTATAAGTTTAATGGGATAATCATATGATGATTATTGTGTATGGATACAATTAAACTTATGGTTATTTGTTGGAGACCAAATACTGGACTGAGACCCATATGAGATTTATGTCATGGTCACAATGTCATAATTAAGTCTCATATAGTTTATATTACTGGAATCTTTAGACCTGAGATTATCACAGTCTTCCACTCGATGAACATTACGTTTGACATATTCAAACGTTACCCCTAATCCGGGTAGCTATAAGAATGTGATTGGCGTTAATCGGATTCATGTAGGGAAAGGTAATAAAATCAAGAAGGGATTTGTTCCTCGTAAGAGAGAGATGTCAAGCTTTGGCCACTCGAAAAATGGTGTTGATGAAATCATCGCCGTGCTCAAATAAGATTTGTACTATCAATATTCTGGATCGAGAAAGCATTGAACATTGTAAGTTGACCATTGACCATGGCTTACGTTCAATAGACATCGTGAAACAAAGAGATTGTAATATGTTCTATTAAGGATTCACGAACTTATACAAGTTATATTAATTGGGTAGTCATGGGCTTGCTAGAGTCCGCTCATGATTTATGAGCACAAATGTGTGTGGGCTCATTGCCAACTTAATATAATCCTATGGGGTCACACACAAAAGGACGAATTGTTTAAAAGGCTAAAATCGGAATTCTGGTGGTG